>JARHVA010002336.1:2477500-2639928 GCA_037957365.1 Torreya grandis
AGTAGAATATATGATGTTATCATTAACATGTTCATTATTTTAAATATACTCATGCATAAAATTAGAAACAACATTTGGTAGTGCATTATGTTTGAGAGAAAGAGAGAGAGAGAGAGAGAAGAGTTAGAAACATGTAATGCACTTTCTTTTTCACTATGTACATAATAATCATCATTATTTAATGCATTATAATAGATAAAATATTGTTCATAGTCACTCTCATTTTCATATTCATTTGCATGTTGACTATCATACTCATTATCACTTCCATCATTGCTAGGGAGAGGGGTAAGAGAATATATTAAATCTTTTCTAATATGAAATAAATTATCATTTGAATTTGGAATATTAAGTGCATCTATGCTATCTATGGATGGAGTGTATTCATTATTTTCATTTGCAACATGATAAGTAAGATTAAGAGAAAGGGGTGTCATAGATAAAATATTGTTTATAGTCACTCTCATTTTCATATTTATTTGCATGTTCACTATCATACTCATTATCAATTCCATCATTGATAGGGAGAGGGGTAAGAGAATATGTTAATTATTTTCTAATATGAAATAAATTATCATCTAAATTTGGAATATTAAGTGAATTTATGCTATCTATGGATGGAGTGTATGCATTATTTTCATTTTCAACAGGATAAGAGTAAGAGAGTTATCATTTAGACATTCTTTTGATAAAGTAGATTTGAGAGCATGAGGTGCATCAATTGAACTATGCATTAGCAATTTGATTTATATTGTTATATTTTGAACATAGAATTAACTAGAGAGAAATAGAGAGAGAGAGAGAGAGAGAGAGAGAGAGAGAGAGAGAGAGAGAGAGAGAGAGAGAGAGAGAGAGAGAGAGAGAGAGAGAGAGAGAGAGAGAGAGAGAGAGATTAGTATCACATGGAAGCAAATTATCACCAGTAAGAGGTTCACTTGGGAGTGCATGACTAATTTGTTCATTTTGAGAATTGTGCATAGGAGAATGAGGTGAAAAGTATATTTCCCATTTATCAAAATTATTTTCTTTAGAAGAGGGAATAAAAGAGATAGGTTTGAGAGAAGAAGAGGCATCTAATTTTTATTCACTATCACTTTCACATGTATCATCATATTCCTCATTACAATAATAGTAATTATCTTCATTGTAAATGAAATCATTTTCCATATTTTTAGATAATGTACAATTTTACAAATTTGTCCATTCATTGTCATAATTATAAGAAAAAATTAGAATTTGAATTATGGGATGAGAGGGAAGAAGTGTCGTAGTGGCCATTTTATTTCTTTCAATAAAGAGAATATGTAAAATTACTATTAAGAAAATAAGTGCAATAATAAAAACTAACATAGAGATTTTGAAAATACTTCTGACAATCGAAATAGTTTACAAAAATTCCAAAATATTTTTCTAAAAATTGCAAGGAAGGCTTAAGGTTTTAGGACCTAGTTTAGGAATATAAGGTTTTGGGTTAGGGTTCTATAATTTTTTAAAATTATTGCTATAATTTAAATTCTAAAATAATAATTTGAATAGAATTAATGCACAAAAAATTATACAAAAATTATAAATTATAAATTTAATTCTTTTACAAAATAACTACTAATATTGAGATTTGAAAAATATTTTTGACACTCTAAACAATTTGCAAAAATTCCAAAATATTTTTCTAAAAATTGTAAAGGAGGTAGGCTAGGGTTTGAGGACCTATTTTAGAAATCTAGGGTTTTGGGTTAGGGTTTTATAATTTTTTAAAATTATTACAATAATTTAAATTCTAAAACAATATTTGAATAGAATTAATTCACAAAAAATTATACAAAAATTAGAAATTTAATATTAAATTTTTTCACAAAAATATGAAGAAAAAACCTTAAGGGTACCTAATGTTTTAGATTTATTCAAATTAAGTCACCAAATGTTTTATTATTTTTGGAAAACTAGGGTCTAGTTCCCAAATAATAAAGGGTTTGGAGTAAGGATGAAACTACAATGAAATACAGTAAAATATAGGTTTTTATCAATTTGATTAAATTAATTGCATATAGAAAGAAATAAACTTATCTAGAAAAATAAGATAAAATAAATGAATCAAGAGTTGGAATCTACCACACAAGATTGGGAAGATGTTAGGAACCTAGATCTAGCTTTCATTTTATAAAAGGATAGGAGTGCCAAAATAGGACACCCTAGGGTCTAATGCTATAGTCCTCTTCTATCACTATTGTCCCTAAGACTTGAGATTTTTGGGTTTTATCTATTGTCTCTGTTTGAGCTTCTATATGAAATTTCAAGGGTTAAATGTTGACAGATCTCATTGTAGGTCCATTTCAATCTCCAAACCCTAGTTCTATCTACACACATGAAATCAACAAACACATCAAAATAATAATGGGGAAATTTTGATTTAGGGGAAGTACGATCACATGATCTAGAACCCCTAATATCTTGATCACTACTACATTAACCCTCAAGTTAGGGTCTCAAATCAAATGTAGTTCTCCCTTAGGTAATGTGCATAATCAATGCACATGGTAGATGCAAGAATGAATTTTTGCCTAGGCCCTTCCTTGATCAAGCATGCAAGTCTATGTGTGATTCAAAATGTTGAGCTATAATATTGATTGATTTTAATTATGTAGTATGCCAAAGTATTAAGTGTTAGATATAAAATGCCTTGTGAAGTCCTTTAAATAGGAGACTCTTTATTTTGAATTTGGGATCTTTATTCACATTTGGCCAACATTGGAAAACTTAAGGATGAAGCTAAGAAAGGGGTTAGGAATCATTAAGCAAGGGAAACTAACCATTGGAGCTTAAAATGACCTTGGATAGGAGAATTTTAAATGGATACCATAGGGTCTAACACTATAGTCTAATTCTAGTGCTCTTATCCTACATGCTTGAGACCTAGGGGATGGTATTAACACAGGAAATCTAACATGTCTAAGGTGGAATCATCTTTTGAAAGGCTTAGGATGACTAGGAATAATAAAAAATGTGACTCAATCATGAAACAATACCAAGATGAGTAAAATGAAAGACATGGATAAATTTGAATAAGGCTCATATTCTCTAGTTGAAGTCTCTTGTGAAAGGACTATGAAAACACATTATATGTGTGGTTGTTTGACCAATTTTGGGTGTATACACCTAGTATAACGACTTGAAACTTGTTTAATCATCATGAAGAATCTTATCTAAATGGTAAGGGACTATTATACCTCTACCTAAGCCTAAAAATCCTATTCCAATGGTTAGAGAGCTCAGACCCACTCAAGCACTATGCAAACCAATTGAATTAGACAATTTTAGGCTTATTTTTATGTATTTTCCTTTACACATTCCAAATTATGGTTATATCAGGTGACTATTAAGAGTACACATGTTCCTTGGGTGTTTTTAAGATAATTCAAGTGCATTAGAATCCCCATAAAGATGTTTTCAGTTATCGAGCTATTCTGAAAGTCTCTAGGTAGTTTTGAAATGTTTACCTTCTTAAAATTCATTCATAAAGCAAAGTCCCTTTATGGATGGCTTAACACTAAAAAATTGGAGTATGGGAAGCTCTCCAACTTCCCATAAATCAATTTTGACTTGTGAAGTTGGTGAACTGACTTACAACATGAGCAATGGACCCTCTCAAGCCTATAAGCCTATAGGTATATAATTGAGATGAGTGTTTTTAATAAAAAGGTCATTATGGTACTTTTTATTGACTATAAATTCCTCATCTATAGCTATTTAATCCTCTACAAGGTTTGAAAAATATTTTTTAGGGAATTTGACCTCCCTACTGTCCTTAAACCTAGTTTAGGCCATGTTTAGGGTTTGTAGGCATTTCTATAGTCTTAAACCTAATGGCTTTCTTTAAATGTATTATCCTTATCAAAATGAATCTAAACACTTTTTAAACCTTATATAATTCATATCACACTTAGGTAAAACCTCAAAACCTCTTGTTCAACTCAAAACTTTTCATTTCAACACATGCCTACACCTACAACACTAATCTTGACCTTGATCTCTCTTGCTTACAACTTATCTTAGAGGATATAAGTGTAAGGAAGGACCTATTAGGATTTTATAAAGTTTAATAAATCTAAATAAATATCTCAAGAGTTTAGTAAAATTATCACTTTTAGTTTTAGGTTTATCACCTACTTGTTCACACTTAAAATCAAATTCAAGAACCCTTCCTCAATGGTCTTCATGGACTGTCTCCTACATCTACCTATCCAAGATGATTATGGAGAGTTAAATAATTGATTTATGTTTTCTTTAGTTACTATAGATCACTTATAAAAACAAGAAACCAATCCTATTATTATTTTCTTAATGATCAAACTCATATGCAAGATTGCTCTCTTTAGGTCTCTACAAGCCTAATACCCTCTCCATAAGGCTTTGGCTCAAATCAATCCACAAATGTCTTGGATTATCTATTTAATTATTTTACCATGATAATACAATGACAATAGACATTTATATGAATTTTATATCTATTATTTTTTGAGTTGCCCTTAATCAATTTTTCTTGAATTCTACCATAAAAGAAGTTCACCCACCTATCGTTTCCTGTGTGTGAAATTTCTAAGAGAATTGAACCTTTGAACTTGAACCTTTCTCAGATTTCAATGAGTTTAATGGTTCAATAAGTTCAATATTTATCAAAAGTGAACTGTTTGTCCCTTTGTGTATTTTAATTATGACTTTGAACCTTCTGGTTGAACTTCAACCCTTTTTTAGAGTTTAAAAGTTTAACAGTTCAAAGGTTCACTAGTTCAAGAATTCAATACTTGATGTTTTGTAAAGAGTCATGTTCACTCAGTTCCCTTGTCTAAATTAATACAACGCTTGAACCTATCACTTGAACCTACATAGCAAAGTTTAATGGTTCAACATTTCTCAAAATGCATTGTTCGTTTGTATTTCAATTATGTCTTTGAACCTTACGATTGAATTTGGACCCTTTTTCAAAGTTCAAAATTTCAACAGTTTAATGTCCTAAAATTTTAAGAGTTCAACGGTTCTAAGTTTTAATGTCCAAAGTTTTTGGAAAGATCATGTGACTATTGGTTGGTTTGTGTGGTTCATTTCATATCATTGAACCCCAAAGTTGAGCCATATTTTCAAAAGTTCAATGGTTCAATGGTTTAATGGCTATACTCTTATATTCCCCTGAGGATTTCTCTAAGTTAAAATTAGTGGGAGATTTAGAGGAGATAATTTTTACTCATCAAAATTGCATGTAAAACATGCTTTCCATTAATGCATATGTCAGAATGCATGTATTATCAAGCATGTTTAGTACGTATTGTCCTAATTTAATCATTTGATCTAGTTAATATCTTCATCAAGAGAAAATAATTCAAATTTAGCAAATAAGCATACTAGGTGACACAAAGGAGAACAACACAGGTGATATAAGATATTTGAATGCTTGAATCTGTAGTGATTTCAGATAAATTTAAGTTGAGTTTCACTCTCAATATAAGTTGTTTCCTATACTTGGTTGGAAAGAAAGATCCTTTTGAGTTTGTAGCATTATTTAAAAATTCAAAACTTTCTCTTTTGATTATATTCTATGACCTATAGCCATGAAATTTGCTTGTCTTGATTATGAGCATGGCCCTAGTCTCATATGTTCTTTGCCTAAAATTGGGGACACCTCTCTACTCCAATATGATTTAGAATATTTTAAGGAAAGGGCTAAAAATCATCTCTAAAATCCTATGATGCATAAAATAGTAGAAAGTGGCATGGTTGAAGCTGCAGCCTTTCCCATGGCTATATAATGCCTTGAATTAGTCCTTGAATGCATGAATAGATATGAACCTCAAAACAAGTGCATCAGGACTGTAGATGGTAATGTCCTATTACATATCAATAGACAAACCCTAATTTATATGATGAGAATCCCTCCCAAGGAACCATACTCTAACCTTAGTATTACTTCTTCCTATGGTTACTTTTTAATAAAGAAAACAATTTACAAGAGAGCGGTTGCTAGGAATTAGCTCTTGAAATTCCAAAAAGGAAGTTCAAGATTGCCTAGGCCATTAACAAGAAATCATATGATTCCAAAAGTACAAGATATCATGGTATTATTACATAGACTAAAAGGTCATGCTCATGCTTATTATTGGGAAGACTGGATGTACTTCTTCATATAGGTGATCCTTCAAGGAGAACAATATTTGGATTGGGCAAAAATTATAGCTAAATGTTTACATCAGGGTTTAAGTAATTGTTTGGGAAATAAAGAATTTTATATGTCTTCATACCTCCTCGTGCCACCAGGGCAAGGACTCAAATCAAGAAGAAGAATAATTTTTTTGAAAAAGTGATTATGGATTTGAATTCTAAAGAGAATTTAGGAGAAATCAAAGGTGATAAAGAATCTAATTTACCAATGGTGGAAGAAGTTAGTATAGGTCAACAGATAGTAATTCCTTTTGATTTTCCCAAATTAATGATTATTTCAATTGTACCTTCTGATCAACTAAATCCTGATAGAGAAGCCTCAACTTTTGCACCTAAATGGCTCGAAAGCTCAATCAGTCATAAAAGGAAAGTAGTTCCATTTTATTTACCCTTGGAAGATATGGTGAGCAAGTGTTTAGGGAAAGCTCTTAAATCCAAAAAGTTAAAAATGACATCCAGGGTAGATGTTGACCCAAACATAGGGAACTAGAATGCAAAAATTGCCTAGCCAAAAACCAATGAAGAAGTTCAAGATCTTACTATCAGGATCTTATAGTTGAAAAGGTAGACCTTGGGACTGCATCATGCGATGTTGATGGGCATCATCTAGAAGCATTTTGCTAAAAGGATAGTTAGCAAAACTTGGAAGGATGAAAAGGATAAAAGAGAGTTAAAATAGACTGTGTGTTTAATGGTAGTGTATGTTGATGCCATTCATAGTCTAGATCCATAGCCAATTTCCCAAATGCCCATGTCTTTTGATCTAAAATATCTTGTCAATCAAAGGATGTTGGATTAGATACAAAGAGGAAAAATGATTACCAGAGTATTTGATAGTTGGTTTGACGGCATCATCCTAAAAGGTATAGAATACATTCATAAAATGAAGAATGTATATGATCTGACCACAATCACTGTTGAAGATTTGAAGACTCAGAATGCTTTGTGGATAAAAGAGGAAGGAAAATCGATGAGCATGATGAATCAGATTGACAAAGTACAAAAATATGGGATAACAAAGTTTTTGTCAAAAAAGAACTTGACAGGACTGGATGAAGATATATTATATGTAAGTAAGAAAAATGTTGAATGGAGAAATTCAGTATCCAAACAAGGATGATTGGAAATCAAAAAAATGATCAAATAAATAATTGAATTTATTCAATCATTACAACATGATTTACAGTGCATTGATATCAATTACATAAAAGATAATGGAAAACTAGAGAAGGACATCAATGTTGTGATTCAGTCCTTTAGGGAAAAGATTAACTTCATTAAAGAAAGTGACAGCTTATCAACTAAAAACTTCTCTCATATTTCAAGGGTAGATTCACTTCTTTGTCATTATATTGACATACTCCCAGAGCACATAGAAAAGATGGGAAAAATTTAGAGGGAAGAAAACATCTAGAAGGCAAGGGTAAAACATGTCAGCATTCCCAATCTTTCTAAAATTTAGGAGTTTATTACAGCATTTTAGGAATGTAAATCTCAACGTGTCTACCCCACCAAACACAGCACAACAAATTTGGAGATCCTAGTCCGTCACTTCAACAATGATTTTTTACTTACATAGTTTCTTTTATTCAGTTACTTTTCTATTTGGAACTTGATATTTATTGAATTTGTAAAAACTAAATCCCATATGGATCAGAGTTACTTTAACTCTAGTTTAGTTTAAAATATGGATGAGTTAAGGCAATGATATATATTTTTGGTTGTAAAACGACGTGGAGAGAAGAAAAAGAGAGAAAGAGGAGTTGGAAATTTTAGAATTGGACCATTGTTTTTACAAATATATGTGATGTTTGTTTGAAACATTTTTCATCTATGGATGAAAATGAGAATTAATTACTGAGTGCTTAGATCTATGATTTTTAGTATTTGAAAGTGGGTTTTTGTGTGAAATTTTCCTTCATATAGTAATTATTTTTCTATTAGATAATCTATTATGTGTGTTCTAACATTAACTGGTTCAGCATATATATGTTTATCTATTTAATTATTATTGAAAATAGAATCTGTGTATTTTATTACCTATCATTGTTATAAAATATCATATTCATAACATAATGATGTATGGATATTAGTCTACCTTTAAACACTTTCTATTTAAAAGTGTATCTAAATTTTTAAATTCATTGAAAATCTTAAAGGGAGTTGTACCTTAATTGAGAGGGGAACTAATCTTGATAGTTCACCCATTTGTTTTTTAACTTATTAGTTCTTGAGAGAAGGGTATGGATTTAAAATAAAATATATTTATATAAGGACAAATATGTTAACCAACAGTATCTCAAAAATCCCAACAAACACAATTTAACTTCTCTTTCTAGTCTTTTTTTAATGACTACCTATAGGCAACCTTAAACTCATTCCAATAACATGCATACTAAAATGATCTCTTTGAAACTCTAACCTTTTTGATGCTTTGAGAGGGTAGTTTGATAAGTTTTATTACAATGTGAATAACTAATTTCATTCACCATTTATGCTAAGAATTTAGGAATATTTCACACTCTTAAGAAACATGTATATACCTGCAAACCTCAACAAAACATAGTATTTAATGGCATTAGATGATTGATCCATGAGTTTCATGACTTTAATTTGGTGTTAAAGGAATTATTATACCATTAAAGAGATCTTAAAACCTATCATTTACATCAATGAGTTCAGAAATGGATTCAAACAAGAGTAAATTGAGCTTAGGGGTTTTAGAAGGGTTTGAAAGGCTTCAAGCTTCTTAAAGATGATTAATAAATCTTTGTCCTTGAAAATAAAGACTATTTACATGAATTGGAAGGGCATATAAGTGGTCAACATACCCTAATTTAATGTGTCTTAATTATTCTCTGTGTGAATGAAACAACCAAATGAAAATGGACTTTATGTGTGTTGATGCCTAAAACTTTCATTCTCGACAAATTAGCTCCTATTGAAATATTTATAGATGTGGGACTAAAATTTCTATCTTTGAAGTGACCTTCAGGATTTTATAATTTGACTCTTTAAATAATTGGGGAGAAAAAGGGGAAGAAGGAAATTCAAATAAAGCTAAAATAAAACTATCTAAGGTGATGTGCCAGAATTTTTAATGTATCCATTCCTAATATTAAATAATATATCCTAGAACCTTTAAAACATTATAGATAATTTAAAAGAGAATATGCATGTTTTAAAGTCTATAATATAAATAAAATCCAACACTATAGAATCAAAGAACATAAATAATATTCAATAATTTATTCCACATAAAATAATGCAAAACACCACATCCTCTTCATTACTGGGTGGAGAATAAAATAAAAAGGCCCAAAGGCATAGTATAGACTATTCAATCCTTCCTACGAGGGACACCTTCTAAGGTCTTAAAATGAAAGACAAAAATTGATGCTATTTATATTTAAAACTAAAACTATTATAATGGCCATTATTTGGTAACAATCATGAAAACAACCAACTATTATCTAACTCTCCTCCCTTACAAAAGAAAGAATCCCTGAATATATAAGCACAATGGCCTTGGCATGATAGAGTCTACAAGATAAAAAGAATCAACACCTAGAGCCTAGAACTTGTGTTCATGATAAGGCCGTTGTAACTAAAATGGAAGCTTTGTCTCATATGTGTAGATGGTCCTCAAATCCCTGATATGGCACAACCTTAATACCTTATGATTCCCTTGGCACTTAGAGGAAGCACTATAGTGATGTGTGTCACTCTCTAAACTAATATTATAATTCTTACTAGAAATGGGGCCCAAAAGCATTTATCTAATGGCATAGTTAAAATCTCTGATAGAAAGAACCCTATCATAGATAAATGCCATGATGGTGCATGGCACAAGGGAATGTCTTCTAAAGATAAAGCTGCCTATGGGTCCCATCAATTTAAATAATTAATGACACATATTTTTCTTATAACATAAATCCCTTCACTCTCGAGGAGTGTTATGACACCACATGGAATCTTTGATTCCATTTAGCTATACTTATGTAGTGGGCCCCACCTATTATTCCATCATTTAATAGCATAATCTAAGGCTCACCAAGGATTGAGATGCTTATAAAATGAGCATCAAGGCAATGCATGACACACTGAGGAGTGAGAATTATTTTAGAAGCTCATTTATCTTTTATTTAACTTGTTTCATGTGTAACCACCATATGGCAAGCTAGCACTTCTCCTATGGGAGCTGAGAACCCTTTCACAAATGATGAGTATGAGGGTGCCATGTGGAAGGAGTTGATACTTAGCCAGAAATTAAAAGGGGAACCCACAGGAAAAGAGGAAGATAATACTTAATCCACCAAAATATTAAAACACATCCATGACAAAAATCCAATAGCCCAAAAACTTCAAAACATGGATTTGATCCACAGTCCTAGCAACTCATAGGGGAATCTGTCTACAAATGAAAGAAACCAAAATCTCTAGTGACGTAGAATAGAAGAAGCAAAATTACAAAAATTAAGGCCTATAAAACTTATAACTTTTGAAGAACAATTCTCAAAAGCATCCACTCTTCCTCTAAAGGCTTATATTTATTTTTTAGAGCCTTGAAGGCTCTATCCATATCAATTATCTCCTTGAAAGAGAATCTTCTCAGACCCTATACAACCACCCACATCTAAAATTCAAGTTTGGAAAGAGGTTATAGAATAATATCCACTTTAGAGATTATTTATACTTGAACCAGAGCTGTAAAGATGGTCTGGTCATTTTGAATTATGATTAGTATATTTTTTATCTAGTCCTCTAAAAGGACCATATTATCTATGAGGAATGGAGAGGGGAGTCCTAATCAGGCCAACTATTCAATGTGTTCCTTCATGACCCAAACCACTTGGTTTAAGGCATTCAAATATGCCCTGTATTTTGATGTCACCCTGTTAAATCTCAATAATTTATTGACCTTGATCATATCTTGGCTTCTATTGACCACCCCTGCTACCTAGACCATCTCATCCATTAAACTATATAGCTTCTAGACTAGGATTTTTGAATCTTGGACCTATTGGGATATAAAGGAGAGGACTTGTTCTAAAAACATGCTTACTTGTGTACTTAACCACTATGAGTCCACAATGAATCCAAGTATTGGATTCAAGTGTGAGGACATGTTCTTCATCCTCTCCCAATATGAAATATATACTTGATGAATCATTACGAGGATGTATGTGGTCTAGGAGTGGATTGTAAGGTCATTATTTATCTACAAGATCTCTTGATCCCTAGCTTGGGACTCTTGTTGAATTTACTACTGCATTTGTTACTACATTCTTGTAGAGTCCAAAAGACTCTTATGATCCTACACAAGCTCTATTTCCTTTTATTGTAGCTTATTATATGTAACCTCCTTTTTATTTTTAAGGCCCTCCACCTCAGCCTTCAGCTCTGCTACATGGATTTATAGCTAGGATATTTGGCTAGATTCTAAATGAAATCTCTTAAAGGTGATGTGGATATGTAAGTAAGATCTCATCTTCATTATCTCTATGTCTTTAGCTTTGGCCTCTATATTTAGGTAGTCAATAGTGGCTTTAACTCTTATGAGTTTTTTTTCTTTCTTGTCTAGTTAATGGCTTGCCTTGAAGTAGTTTATTGTTAAAAAATTTTGGGTCTCTTTTATTAGTTTAACCTTATCATGTGGCCTCTCCTAGTTGAGGTTCAGGCTGATGGTGTGAATTTCTTAATCTCCTAGTTGCGACTTCTCTTGGGGTTTGATTATTTTTGATGTCATGTGCATAATCATCAAAGATTGTTTTATGGGGTTAAAGAATGATCATATGTGTAATACTACAAGGTCTTTGGCTATTTTTCCTATTTTTTTCTATCTAGGCTTCTTGGGATTTCCTCTTAGTCTCTAACTACTAGTGGAACTATTATTCTGATTGAATTATTTCCCCCACAAAGGGGGATCCCAGTAGCAATCTAAATGGAATGGTCACTTGTTACTATAAAGTAGTGGATGATGTTCCATTAGGGATGAGCAGGTGAATGGGTAATGTGGAGGGAAAATGAGTGAAAACTAATACAAGCATGGTGGATGACTAAGAAGAAGTATAAAGGAGAGAGGGAATAGAATGTACTTGTTGAGTGGTAATAGTGGGTGGCTATGTGAATCTAGATTTTTCTTTCTTAGTCTCTTCTTCCTCCTCACCTCTTACCCCCTTTTTAAATACTTTTCTTCTTTTCTACTTGGGATTATGAAGAGAGCTAGAAACATGTGCCTTAGAGCTAGGATGAGACACCCCCACTTCAGGTTACCCTAGAGTGGCCTATTTTTATTTTTAGGTTGTTGTATATATAAGAGGTGGCCAAGATATAGGCCTCAAATTTTCAAAAAGTTCCTCATTTTTTCCTAAGGGGTCCTCCTCTTCTTCTTATACTAAAATCTCTTCTTCCTTTTGAGCATCCTCCTCATGATACTCAACCCAAATTCTTTCAAATTTCTCGTCAGTCTCCACTTCCTCAAAATTAAGTTCCCTTTGGTGGATTTCATACCTATACATCCAATAAGATTCCATTTTTCCCTTAATTTATCCCATCTTGATGATCTATGCTCTTAGACCTTGGGTCATGAGCTTTAAGGATCAAACTCCTAGACTAGTATGTAGAAAGACTCCCAAGGATAGTGGGTGTCTAAGGGGATCTTTGATAGATCAGCATAGTATTTACTATCATCTTTCATCGATGACTTCTATTTTTTGAAGTGCATCTAGGGATCGTGATTGAAGCAGGCATGATATTAAGAGTGGATATATGGCTAGCTAGGTCATAACTACATTGATCATTAATTTGATCTAGGCTGAGCTCTACCAATTGGAGCATAAGCAGATACTCCTATAACCTCTTCAAAACTATAATGCCCCCTATTGAAAATGGGACATCATATAGGTCCCTCTTTTTAGGCTAGTGCTATATATTAAATCCACCACATCGATCTAGAAAGCCAACTCCAAGGCTAACATCCTATCTACGAGCATGTGTGGGAGCTAGAATAGCTCTTCTTTAAATCCATGGACCCTAATGAAGGTAAAGTGGGCTCAAAATAACTAGTCACATGTAATTTTATACCTATTAATCTACTCTCTCTAATATTCTATCATCTATAAGGTAATGGCTTCCTAACTGACGTTGATTAATATTGAAGATAAGAAGTTCTTTGCAAACTCATGGTAATCCTATGTGGCTAAAAGGATGTGGGTCCACTAAAAGATGGGGATAAATGTATATGGATATGTTCCCATCTTGGTTAATTTGATGGTAAAGTATGGTGAAAATAACCTAGTGCTTTGGTAAAGGATCATGTGGAGAAGGAAATAAGGATACCTAAAGGTGTTTTGAGCCAAAAACGTTTCCATATAATCATGAATGGCATCAGTAATGACATATACATAGTCCATTTTGTAGGCCTTATCCATGCTCACCATTTTCAATTTGAAGACTATACCCAACTAGAAAATATAGATATTGGCATCTGAATCTAGTCCAAAGATGAATGATAGCATAGAGAGAGCATATTTCATAGCTCACACCACAAAACCTGAGAGAGAAATGAGTAGATGTGGCATTTCTATGTAGTTGTTATAGAGAGCTAAGATTAGGAACCTCAATTGTTGTAGTTTGATTAGGGTTTCAATTCATTCATTTATGGGGTTAGGCACTCATTCAATTATCCAAGTCAATTCTATACTTATTACAATTGGGAAAAAATGTATTATATCCCCATAGTGCTCAACATTTATCACTCAACTGTGCTAGCATCAATTCACATAAGAGAAATAACCTGAGCTTGTGTTGAGTTATTTATGTCATGGCATAACACATCATATGTAAGACTTGGTCATTTAGTGAAGGCTTTTGGAAGATTCATTGGTGTAAGCTGTATTTGGGTGGATTTTGTTGGTTTATAGGTGCAAACCCTATTTTGGGAACTAGTTCTAATTATAGGAGCACAAGCCTATATCATGTTGATTATATGACCTCAAGGGTGTAAGTACTTATGTTACAAAGTTTAGCATCATTCATCATTTTTAGGCATCAATGAAATGCCTTAGATCAAGTTAATACTATATATCATGCTTCTTGCAAGGACATCAAAGCTCAGGTGCAAGATTTTTCTTACACTTAGGCTATTTTAGTAGAGTATGATGATGATGTCATCTTTTACACAAGGATGCCATTAATGACCTAGACAAGAATTTCATTTAGAAAAACATTCATATATTGAAATTACATTGTTATAACTATTAATAGTAATCTAAAAATTCAACAAGGAAGTGAAAGACATTTAATAAACATATACTATGTATCATGGCAACTATTCTTCTTCATATACTTAAAGCTTAAAATATAAATTATAGTTCATATTATATAAAATAGAGTATATAAGGTAGAGTACAAGCTTCATTAACTAATTATCTACCTAGGGGATCAGAGGTGAGCTTGGGATTACCCAAAATGGAGCCTTAGTGGCATCCATGCTAAATCCTATACTAATTGCATCCATATCTAGATTCAATTCTATAGATCTTCACTACATTAGTTTGCCTCTCTCTTCTTTACTGGTTAAAGCTTGGCTTTATAGTATATAGGAGACTCTTCATGACAAGGTGGAGAGTGCATGCTTGGTGATGATCTGGATCCTTTTTTGATCATTTCATCAGCTCCATCACCTTACATCCCTTGAATTATAGTCACCATGTATAGCCACTCATGATGATTTCCTAAAAATCTAGGCACTAGTTAACCAACTACCGGTTAATGTTTGGTTTGTGATGGCCTTCCATCTAATTCAAAAGATTAAAAAAATAACAATCATGCCAAGTGATTTCCTCATGCTAATATGTTTATTGAGATATCATGGAACCATACTTAGATGAAATATGAGCCCAACATTAATCCATACAAAATTTATAGTCCACCTCAAACTAGGCATTCAAAGCTTTCAGTGTATGGAGCTCGAGCATGCTCTCCTTTAACTCAGATTTGAAGTCCTCAAAGCCCTTCATGGTGATCTTGAGTTCCTCAATGGTGTTTTCTATCTCCATGGAGGTAATACTAAGCATGAGAATATATATCTTCTCTAATTCCTTCTTGAAGGCCTCGACACTTGCCTTAACTTTTTTCACTCCTCCATCTAGGTTTTCCCCTTATGCATAGACCTTGGTTTACAAGGCACAAAAGGGTGCTTCCAAGATTTGTTCCTAATATTTAATCTATGTGCTTAAGGCATTAAACCTCCCCATTATTTGGTTGCACTCTAACTAGCTTTTAGTGTATACCTACACCATCAAATCCTCCCTCTACCCCTTTATCTGCTTGAGGTCTGCATCTATGATTGACACCTAACTGGAGAAGCAATAAAAGATGGCATCAGCTACATCTACACCCTTTTAAAGTTTGGTGAAGAGAGCTACTAGTTTAATCTTTACATCTATCTCCCTTTTTAGTGTGGCGCATGGATCCTCCTCTTCTTCTTGTACCAATTATGCCTTCAACCTTGGGAGTGCCTATTCCACTAGAATGCATACTTTGTCAACCTCTGATAATTTTGATGTGTCAACACCATCCAAAAGGGATGGATCAATTATTTATATGCACTTGGCTAGTTGTTTTAACTTAAACTTCATGGCCTATACTTCTTCCTCTGCATCCTATGCAATTTTCTTCCATGTCTTCACATTAACATCAATAATGATAGTTTTTTGCACAATTTTATTGACCATATTTATGAGTACATTGGAAGACTTGATTAGGTTCATGGTGCAGGGATTTAGGATGAGGGAGTCATGTAACTCCTTAGGTTTATCTACACCCAATATGGCCTTCTATAGCACCTCAAAATGAGTTTTGTCCATGTAGCTATCAAATGCAAATGAAATATGTTGGCATTTCTTAAAAGTGGCAAACTCAAGGGGCATGTATTAATAAATGTAGACATCTTCCTTTGTCCACCCCTTTTGCATCTTTTTCATGAGGAATAATTTTTTGCCTTCTTATTTTGTGATAACCATCTTTATGTGTTCATCTTTCTCTTCATTGGCACTACTACTCTCTTCAGCACTTTATTCTGAGTTTTTTCTTCTTTTTCATGTAGTGGTTCTTCTTTGAACTTGTCCCCTTTGTCCACATCTTATTCTCCCTTGGTTCCATATTTTCCCTCCTATTTTTATTATGTCTCTACAGTACCCTTTATTTGTTGCTTTTCTAAGGTGCTAGCATTGCCTTCCTTTTCTCTTGATTCCCCATGACTAATTGGGCATGCTTGTAGTATAGCTTAATTTTTTTTACTAGTGGAGGTACTAGGTACCTTTTTTGCTACTTTATCATTTGTTTCCATGATTTTATAAACCTTTTTCTCTTCCTTTTCTTTATTATATTTTTCTTCCTAGGCCTTTTTTTTCTTGGCCTTCCTCTTTTTCACTAATACTAAGGCCTTTTCTTCCTTGGCCTTATTTTATTTGGCCTCAACTCTATCAATATTCTCCTGAGTCATGTTAGATGTCTTCATGGCCTCTCTTTTCTTCTCTAGTGTTAGTGCCATCTCTATTTCTTCCTCAGTGTGGCCCATTTTCTTCTACAAGCTTCTCTTTTCCTCAATTTGTGGAGGCTATGTAGAGGGATCTTACATCTCTAAGCATAGTGGTAGTGCCACCTTGGAGGTCCTTTTGGACTTCTTCAGTGTTGGGCTCTTTTCCTAATTATTCCAAAATATATACCTTAGTCCCTCCTTCCTCCTCCCCTATCTCTTCATATTCCTTTTTCACCTCCATTTCCTCATGTGCCTCTTGCACCTCCATCTCTACCAAGGTTATTATTTGAATTTCAATGGTACCCTTGGACTTATTCTTCTTCTCATTCTTATTATAAGATGAAATCCCTAGTGTGAAGGTCACACACTTATTCTTTCTTGTTGAAGGAGTAGCTTCCTCATCGAAGGTGATACTTAACTTTATATGCTTTTGAATTTCTTCAAGTGTTTCCCCTAAATTTTTTGGGGATATTTTTTCTACACTAATGGCATTGGATTCCCTTCATCATCGACATAGAGGGAGATATCATCATCCTTATTAGGGTCTACACCCTTCTTTCTTAACTTCATCTCATAATATAACATGTGTATGTGCTTGAGTATTACTTCCTTCTAGAGGGGATGGAGTTTAGTGTGATCCAAGTCATCCTCCTCATCTTTTATATCTTTTCCTCCTAGATGCACATATTGGCATCATAACCTACTCTTCTACAAATCCATGGCCTTCACTAGGATGTCTAGCTACTTTTTATAGGGAATTATCCTTAGTCTATCCCTAAATTACTTCACAAAAAATGTGTAAGGAAGTTTTAGCCAACCTAAATGGTTGTTGTCTATGAAAATAAATCACACTACATAGAAGTGTTGCATGATGGTGAATGTCATTATTCCAAATATGTTTTGGGTAAGTTCCTCAGGGATGCACCATTCCATCATAAATGCCTCTATATATTAGGTGCACCACCCCATTACTCAAGTCTTGTATTTTTGGGAGAAGGTCGGTGGGAAGGTGAAGTCTTGATACTTTAGTTCTAGGGAATCCTTGTGCACTGGGAAGACCCAAATATTATCTTCATCACCATCAAGCATGATAATCTCCTCCATCATAATTAAAATAAACATTGACACCCACTTAAATTTGTCTCATGCCAAGTGACACTCAAGCACATTATTCACATTTCTTTAGCAATGACTTTTGCTTTTTTTAACTTCACCCCCTACACCATGTGATGGGAAATGCACAAGTAGGCCTTGGTGATGCTCAACTACCATCCATGATAGTAAATTTTTGAGCTTATGACTCTCACCATTTTCCTCATGTCAAAATCCTTAATATCCTTTATTGGGAACATAAATCCTCCCTTGTCATACCTAAGGAGTTTCATGACCCTTTTTACTTTAACATCATCCACCATCATCTAATGGATGTCTGCACTAGAGTCTAGGAGCCTAGTGATTATTCCAATTAGGCTCATTAATAACTGTATGCAACTCCTTAAAAATTAGAAATGGTATTCATGGATGTGTAATAGGAGGAGTTGCATGAGTTCCTCCAACTTCCCAAAACATGGAAACTTATAGAGTTAAGTTGCATTGGTGGTCATAAGTCTATCTTAGATGAAGACATTGAATAATGTCATGCTTGTTTCTATATTGGCCCCTCTATCAACCAGCCAATCCTTTAATGGATCTTGTGTATTACTTGAGGTATGATGGTTTTATTATTTTTTCCAATAGGTGTGCATGAAAGACACCCAATTCTCTCCTACCAAGACCTCCATGGGAAATTGCATTTCCTAGTATGATATCTTTATGAATTCCTTAGGATCAACTACTAAGATGATAACCCCTTTCACCAAATGCACTTTATTTTTTGTAGCAATTGTCTCTTCTATCATTTGTGCCCATTTGGCATCATTATGCACCTTAAACAAACTAGAACTCATATGTTTCTTTCCCATCTTGAACTAGCTAGAGCTGAAGTGTGGTCTATTAATTTTACCAAAACCTTTAATGTTTTTTGTCACTCTTCATAGCCATGGGGTCTATAATTATAACTTTAGATTTTGAGCTTTTGGTTATTGTTAATGGTGGCCTTGGCATCATTGAAACTTTATCCTCTCTAGTTCTCTCATAATTCTTGTCCAAAAAGCATCCTTTATAATCTCAATAAGAACACAATCTCTATCTCTTTAAAATTATTCTTGTTTGGTGGTTGTGGGTGCTCAAGGTTTCACTTTGGTATTATTTTCTCACGTTGGCTCTAGTTCAACTCTGGTTCTATGCTTAATTTTGCTTAAGTTTTTTAACCTAAACTAGTTGTCCTTTTATTTATTTATACCCTTAATTCAACTATCATCTTAACTATAGGTCAGTAATATCATGGCAGTGCCTAGATTTCTTGGAATCCACTAAAACTTGCAAAATATGCAAAAATCCACTACCACATATGCATTCAATGTGGATCTTAGTTCCTCTACCATCACCTCATTAAATTATTTAAAATATATTTTTGGTGAAGTGATATGTAGTTCAAATGGTCACTTCTCTCCTAACTTCAAGTGGATACCAACTTATCTTGATGATTTTCCTCCTATGCTTTGTTCACTTAGTGTAACCTTCACCATCTTTGTGGTAATATAGGTGTACAATTTCGTATATGTACTTGATTCAACCTCTAAGGTTCCATATTTTCTTCCTGTTATGCTTTCATTTCAAGTGCACTTCCTTATCTTGGTCGATTTATCTATTCTTTCATCTCTTACCTTGGCTTATCCCTACCTCATAAAAATCCCTTGCACTAGTCCTCCATCACTTCACTCTCTAGGTGTCTTATACACTTAGCATCTTTTTTACCTCTCTTGCATCTTATGCACATTAGAATCCTATGTGCCTATCTTCATCACTTGGTACTCATATATTCAAAGTATGAAGAATTACATACACCTATAAACTTAGTTTTCTAGTCTTACATGCTTAAAAACTAACCTTTCTCGACTCACTCGACTGGTATTATGCATGGAAGTGCCAAAATATTTTGGTTATAGGCCTAAAATCACCTCACTTATTCACTCATCACTAGCATAATACAAAACATAAGGAAATGTTTGGATTATGTCAAACTTTATTTTGGTCTGGATAATATAATTGAATTATGACCAAGAAGTTAGTGTCTGATGGTGCAAGTGCCATCCTATTACCTATAGGGCTTCAATCATTTTTTGTTGAAATGCCCAAGTATTTCACCTAAAAACATGTGTAGCTTACATGTACCAATTTCTAATATGTAGTGGATGACATATAGACCCATCCACCTAATTCATAGCTTTTATGGGTGCTTGAGGTACTTGTAGTCATAGAACAAGACCAATACTCCTTTATTTAGTGTGTTATGCTTAATACGCTTGTCATAGCATAACTTCTAGTATGCCTTATCTATCTATTATCTCTACTTTTCTTGGATACGTACCTCATCCAAGCACTCTAAGTCCTCCCTCTTTACACTAAATGATTTTTGGTTATCCAAATGACTAATATGTGCAATGTAGAATGATGGCACCATGAACTCTAATGGTAGAATTTCCTCAACACCAAACACCAGTTGAAATGGTGTGGCCTTGTTTATGAATTTGTGTTATAAATATGTTCATGCCTTTCTAGCTCTAGCTTCATACCCCTTAAATGTATAAAGATGTTTATATAGTCAAGAAATTATAAAATAAGCATGCTATCCAATTTGAGCTTTAGATTTTCAAAGGCATCCTCTTGCATTGTGGCCCAATATAATGGGTCATCCTTATGTAAAAGCTCCTCTAGTGGTACCAAAATCTTTGAATATCTCCTTATGAATGCCCTATAGTAGCCATAATAGCCTAGAAAGGCATGAACATCTTTCTACATTTAAGGGGTATGGAGTTAAATGATTATTACAATATTCATGGGATCAATGAGTAGACCATATTTACAAATAATGTGCTTGAGTAAAGTTTCAAATGATGTTTCAAATATGCACTTATTGAGGTTAAAGGATATTTGTATCTACCTTCACCTTTCAAACATCAAGGACAAGTTATCATAATGGTCCTTTAAGATCCCATACATAGTCCAGTCATCTAGGTACACTTGGAGGAACTTATGGATGAAGTATTTAAATGCAATTATCACCACTCTAGATAACACAACTAACTCATTATTGAGATTTAAGGGCATCATGTTATAACTAAAATAACCCCATTTAGTTATAATTTTTTCTGGGCTTGTCCTCCTCATCAATCTGAACCTAATCATATCCAAATAACCCATCATTGAATGTGTAGATCTCACAGCATACAAAACCATCCAAGACTTCATTGGTGAATAGAGTTAGGAAGGGGTTAGTGGTGTAGGTGGAACTTAACATTATATAATTGACACAAATGTGAAATCACCCATCCTTCTTGATGCTAATCACCATGGGGCCCATAGATTTGGATTCCTATAATGGGTAGATAATGCCTATGGCTAACATACTACCAACATCCATCTTGTCCTTGGCATAAATATTGGGGTTTATTATATAAGGGTGCTTCTTGATAGATATTACACTATCCACTAGATTTATGCTCATATTCCCATGGGATGGGTGGGTGACCTTCATGTATTTATAATTTTGAGAAAACAAGTCTTGGAACTCCTTTCAGAGATCCATAATTCATGTCAGTTCTATGTTAGACTAGTATGTGATAAGATTAGCCATCTTTGGTTCCCCTTATACATTGATATCTACCTTAGTAATATTAATTAGTGTGCATTAGGACTCATTCCTCTCTTGATGGGAATCCTCAACTTGATTACTCCCCTTAGTTGTCTCTATGTGAAGATGAATCAGATCTTCCTTATTGATGGTGCTATCCTCTATTTGGTGCACTCATTTCTTCTTGCCTATCAAGGTCATCCGGTTACACTCCTTTCAAGTTTCATCATCTTCTTCACTCATGTCATTTTTTAGCACTAGATCCTTAAAGAAAATAGAGAGCACCCATCCTTTTTCCCTGAACATGTCCTTTAGGCACTCCTCTATTATTTCAATGTCCTTGAACACTACTCTTTGAATTACTTGTAGTGGTTCGATTAATTATAGGTTATAAAAAAAAGGAGAAGGTATGCACAAACCTCTCCTTAAGTGTATCCTAATTTATTGTCTCATGACACATCTCATTGCTAACATACCATGCTCGTACCCATATATTTAATGTTTTGTAAAAGGCATGCACCCATAAGTTCTTTGGGGCATTTATGCCATAGTCAGTCCAAGTTTATTCACACAAGTGCATTTGTATTATTAGGTCTAAAACACCAAAGTATGTAGAAATGTATATATCCTCATTACTTTTCTTAAATTTGATGCATATTGCTACTTTCACATCTTGCCAAGTTGGCTAGCTAGGTCTTTGCATTTCCCACCAATGTGCAACAGTGCTCCTTAAAGTATAAACCAGTGCACCAATCTCATCTACCTCCTTTGGGACACGACTCAAGGTTGAAAACATATTCTTCCACATTATTGCTCCCCTCCTACCTTAGGAGTGCAACAATTTTACCTTTTCTTAGGAAGAATGCTCTCTTTCCCTTTTTTCTATTGCAAAGGACCCATCTCTTATAAGTGCAATCAATCTAGACCTAGTTAGTTCTCATAGGTTTTGGTGCCTTTTTATCACTAAGTATCACCTCCAACTAGTTATCTCATAATTTTCTTCAACCCATTGATCATAAGCAATGTTAGTGGTGTCTGAGGTTGACTATCCATTGTCCCAAGAAAGCACTCCTTGGTCATTGGGGTGGAGAGTCACGATGCCTTACACCATGATGTTGTAAATATGGTTGATCTCATCCTCTAGATCACTACTTTCTACATAGGTAGGTCCTTGGTCACTTGAGAGGGGGATTACTACCCTCTCCTTGAAATTTTCAAAGGTCATATAGCACTTCTTAAAATGCATTTTATCATTATTTGTGTTTCACCATGACCTTCTTAGGAGTGCTAGATAATTACATTTTTAATATAACTTGATAAATTTGAAATAAACATGAAACTTGATGCCCATGATATTTACAATGACACTTTTTATAATTTTTATTGGTTGTGTCTTAGATTTGTTGGCCATGAAAAGTACATGAGAGGAAGGCCTCAAGCCTGGCCTACCCATCTTTTATCATGTATTCTTTTTTAATATATTAACATTGGTTCCTGTGTCCATGAAGACCTCACATATAGACCATCCATCAATGGTGGCATTTACCAAGAGTTATTTATCATACTCCACATTTTATGTATTCTTGAATTCTCATGAGCTTTCCATGTGTAGCATAATGACTTCAATTAGATTTTATCATGCATGTTATAAAATCAAGTAATTTAATATGGGAATCATCCCTTGTATCTATATGAGTTATAAGATATCTATTAGCTCTTATACCTTAGCCTTTTTTCCACCTTCCTTCTTGTAAGAGGTAGAAGCTTGTGCTTATAGGTCTTACACTAGTTGGTGTTTGTAGGTCTTACACCAGTTGGAGGTCCCCTTGTAAGGTTTGAATCACACTCATAGCATATTAAAATACATGTTTATGGTATGCAGGGTTTAGGTAAGGCATATATTTGGGTTTAGGATGCATTATGTACTCAGTGTAACTCTATTCCCCTCATTCTAGGTGTAACTTAGGTACTGGCACAACTGGTGGCTAAGTGATGAATCCACTATAAGTAGTTTCCTATATTTTGATCTAATTTATGTAGGTAAATGTGCCTTTGGATTCCACTTCTATATTTTTTACTCACACCTGATCATTTATATGCCCTTGTCTATGTTAGGATAACCTTGGGTCAATTTCTTTTACAAGTCAGGGCATTCCTCAACCTTATGTGTTCCTTTAAAATACCCACACATTAGATGTGTAGGTAAGTCAAATTGATAATGCTTTATCAAACCACACTTGTAACATGAATTCAATGGGAATCTTCCTCCATCGTGTCATCTACCTCACCTTCTAGCACCTCTTTGCATTCCATAACCTACATTATGTTTGCCATAGCCATCATTTCCTGGGGTTTCCTACCTTTTGAATGCTATAGTTTCTTACCTGGTACCTTTCTCCATGTTTTCATGAATCTCATTGATCACACAATAATTATATGTGGTATGGGTTTAGGTATTACACAACTAGTAGTAAATGGTTGTGTTAACCTGACTGGAGTGTTGTAATAAAGGGAAGTTTTGAACATCATGTATTTTGTGATAAACCTCATAGCTTATAAATAATGTGCACACATTAATTTGAGTGAAATTATTTTTATTATGGCCTTTTGTCTCATAATTGGTGCACCATAATCCACTTATATCATATTGTGCCAAACTAATAGTCAACTTTTCGATTTGGTCACCTATAGATGTAATTTACACCTCCATGAATGGGATAATTACAATATCAGTGCTCTCAACTACCTTGGCTCTAAGCATAGCTTCAAGCACTCCATGAGGGTTGGTGAATGTCTTCATGGAATGTGCCCTTTGTAATGGTACTATTAATCCTCCAATGAACCATTATACATGTTGAGAGGGGTGAATGTCATAAGGAAGCTTAGAAAGAAGTGTCATAAATTTGGCATTATATAGGTACATGTTTTTAGAGAGCCATTGGTTGATTTATTTAAACATGGTGATGTTCTTCTATTCAAACTTAGGTATGTCTAATTCCTTCAAGAATTTTTCTTTTAAGGTATTGTAATCAATCATAGCCTAGTTATGATCAAGTTTCCTATATTAGGTATGAGCATGATCAAGCAAATTTATCATGAAATGTGTTACCTTGTACTTTGATTAGGTTATACCCTGAGCATGACATTATAGTTCACATTTTATCACATGATCTATGATATTTTCCATGCCATGGTATTTTGTAAAGTACATGTCCATCTCATAGTAAATTTATTATGGGGGCACTAGTATTTGAGGCACTTTCCCCTAGTACTTGTCTTGGTGGTGGTCATCTAATGCCTCTAGCCACTAGGTTATGTGTTGGTCCTATTGTTACTATTGGTTCTGAAGATGATGAAGGCATTTTACTATTAACTTATGATATCAGACCACTTCTTGTGAGATATAACCCAATCTATGTAGCTAACATTGGCTGAATTAGAATGCTTGAGCTCACATTTTATGTTATCTATCTAAAACCTAAATGTCTAGAGGTATCCTCACTTAACTCTTCATATGGAATAACTTGTTTAATCATAAATTATAGTCCAAATCAAAAAATTGTCAA
Organism: Torreya grandis; assembly: GCA_037957365.1. Classification (NCBI taxonomy): domain Eukaryota; kingdom Viridiplantae; phylum Streptophyta; class Pinopsida; order Cupressales; family Taxaceae; genus Torreya; species Torreya grandis. Next base: position 2,502,552 of record JARHVA010002336.1, read on the forward strand.
ATTTATATGGATAATAGGGTCAATTATCACTCTTATTTCTTCACATTGGAGATCTAGTGCATGATCTAGCACTGTAGGTTTAAAGTGGGTAGACATTTTTTGTGCATCTTCAATGGTCAAATTATGTAGGGACCCAATGCATTCTTTACCCATAAATAGTTGATCTCAACCTATGTCTTCATTATTACTCTCCTCATGCTACTACAATTTAATAGATCCTTCCCCATGCCCTTCCCTCTTGCTATAGGTTCTCTCAACACTTTTAGGTTACATATCTTCCATTAGCCTATGCCTCCTCTTGTTATAGTTATGTTTCCTAAGCTCTCAAGTGTCAATATACTCATCCCCTTTCATTTTGCTTCACCTATACATCCCCTTCATCCCTGTTACATTACTCATACATGAAAGGACTTATCCTTCCATTTTTGTGGTTTCAAAGTCATAATCCACCATTAGTTTCTTAACTTCTACATTGAAATATTTCACAAATGTGCCTTTGGGCTCATGAAAAATTGATATTTTGCTTCCTCATGGTAGGAGTATGTTGACACTAAAAACTCAATAATGTAACTATCCTTGCCACCATTTGCTTGTAGCTCTAGTCCAAGTGGCATCTAGGTTCTCAAACCTCTCTAAGCACTCTTTCATCCACTCAAAGTGTTATCCATAAATTCAACTTGTATGGGTCACATAGGTATCCAACAATTAGTACACATGCTCAAGTAGTTTTTAAAATAAGAAATCATACAAAGCATCATATAGGTTGTTCTAAACCCACATCCTCAGCTTTTGTCTTTTATAATATGGATGCTTTAACACAAATCTATCTTCCACTGATTGTATCTAGTACTCGATGTTCTCAAGCACGAGTCAGAACATTGTTCTATTGCACCATTACAACAACAAATTTCAACATGAGTCAAGGAAATGGAACCAAAATAGTGTAATTTAATTAGGGTTTTAATTCATTCATTTATGGGGTTAAGCACTCATTTAGTTATTTGAGTCAATTTTAGACTTATTACAACTAGGTGCAAACATAGCATATCCCCATAGCACTGAACATTTATCACTCAATTGCACTGCCATCAATTCACATAAGGCATAAGCCTTATTCACTCACCCAAAGTGTAAAATAGAAATAAATGAGGCCTGTATTAGGCTAGATGTGTCATGGTGCAATGCATCATATATAAGATTTAGACATTTAGTGAGGGATTTTAGAAGATTCATTGGTGCAAGCCATTTTTAGGTAAATTTTATTGGTCTATAAGTGTAAATCCTAGTGTGGGAACTAGTTCTAGTCATAGGAGTGCAATATTATATCACGTTGGTTTTATGATCTCAAGGGTGCATGCCTTTGTGTTACCAAGCTTAGCATCATTCCACACTTTGAGGGGTTAATGAAATTCCCTAGATCAATTTCATAATATATCTCATGCTTCTTTCAAGGACATCAAATCTTGGGTGCATGAATTTTATTAAACTTAGGCTCTTTTAGTAGAGTATGATGATGATGATGTCATCATTTACATAGGGATACCATTAATAACTTAGACCAAAACTTTGTTTAATAAAACATTCATATATTGAAATTACACCACTATAACTATTAATATTAATTGTGAAAATCAACAAGGAAGTGAAATACATTCAATCAAAGGACACTATGTATCATTATAACCATTCTTCTTCATATACACAAAGCTTCAAATATAAATTACAGTTCATATTGTATAAAATAGAGTACATAAGGAAGAGTACAAGCTTTAATAACTAAGTATCTACCTAGGGGCTCATAATAAAGCTTTGACTTACACAAAATTAACCCTTAGTGGCATCCATGCTAAATCCAAAGTTAATGACATCCATATCCAAAGTCAATTCTATAGATCTTCACTACATTAGTTTACCTATCTCTTCTTTACTGGTTCAAGCTCAAATTTATAGTACATAAAAGTATCTCCATGTTAGGATGAAGAATGCATATCAGGTGCTGAGCTAGAGCCTTTATTGATGATTTCATCAACTCCATCACCTTCTATCCCTTATGTTGTGGTCACCATGTGTAGCTATTAACAATTTTATCCCACATGTCAAATTATCACCCTATCATTTAAAACTTAGCATATCATGCAAGTTTTCCTTGTGATTCAAGTTGGTCTTAAATTCCTTAAGATTATGTTCTTCATGCCATGATTATTTCTTGAAAATTTGGTATCTTAGTGGAATTTATATATACAGATATAAGCCTTTAAAGTTAAACAAGTAGAATAAGATGTGCACAGAGATGTCAAGTTATGGCCACACAAAATAACCACTTGAGCTTAAAATATTCAAAGGATCATAAGCCTAAACATGAAGCTATCAAGTGGTGGAGTTACATTTAATAAGGTCAAAATATTAATTTCATGTGGGAAATAACTTGATCTAATGGGTCCAGGTAGATCCAACGACATGCTTTAATCATGTCGTGAAGATCTAATTATTAGGAATATAGAACACAGAGCAATATTAATGAATTAAATATGGAAATAAAATTTATAAAACACAACATAATAGAGACATAGATTTAATTTGGTTCATTCAATATGGGCTACATCCACATATAAATAGCCAATCCTTATTATTATTCAGTCTAACAAATGAAGGGAAAAATTTGTAATACAACTACTACAATATCTTCTTCACTCACACACAGTATGTCATCATGATTATAATGTGATCATATAAAAAGAGGATTACATATTAAGGCAAAAATGCACAAACATAATTTATACCATTAGATATGTGACCTAATAGTGAAAAATCTAGATTTACTATGAAATTACAATATTTTACAATGCATTTTTAACAAAAAAAAATCTTTAGGGACACTACCCTTGAATCCCCACTAGGGTGGGCTCAAAATATGGTCACCCCCCCTAGAACCCCATGAAAACCCTAGTGGGGGGATTTGCACCCCCACACCCCCCTTGTTGAGAAATAGGTATTATAATAAGATCAGGCTCTACCATCCAACAATATCCCACTTGGAGACTAATTATTACAAATCCATCATTACAACTCTTCCTTGGACTTTTCTTTAAACTTTGGCCCTAACATGTTTCTCATATTCCTTGTTATCCTTCAAGACCTATTGAAGATAAACAACTATCAATATTCCATTTAGTGACTACCTTTCTTAGCATATCTATAGGATTATGACTCATATGGATTTTTTCCAACTTCAATTGACCATCCTTGAAAACTGAATGAATAAAGTGATACTTGAGTTGTATATGTTTGGTTCTTAAGTGGAATGTTGAGTTCTTTGATAAATGAATCACACTCTAGATATCATTATACAACCTACAATATTCCTACTTCTACTTCAACTCTTCTATAAACTATTGCATCCATATCATCTCCTTGCTTACTTCAATAGTTGTAACATATTTTACCTATATAGTTTACAAAGCAACTATCTTTTACAATTTTGAAATCTAACTAATTGTTATGTCACCAATAGTGAATACATAACATGTGGTACTCCTCTTACCATTAAAATCTTTAGACATGTCTAAATAAACATATCTTTATAATGTAACATCTAATCTTTCCTAGCATAATTGTCTATCTTTGGTCTCTCTAAATTACTTGAGAATCTACTTGACTACATCCTAGTGCTCTTTACCTAGATTATTCATAAACCTGTTGGAAACTATCACTACATTTTCAATGTCTGGTTTAGTGTATACCATAACATACATTAAACTTCTAACTACTGAATCATAGGTCACTTTGGACATGTAATTAATTTCTTCTAAAATTTTAGGACATTATTCCTTACTTAATTTGAAGTGCCCTCCCAAAGGTGTACTCACTAATTTTGCATCTTGCATATTGAACCTGACTAACACCTTCTTGATGTATTCTTCTTGACACAATGTCAATTTTATATTTTGTTATTTTCATATCAAGGATTTGCTTTACAGCACCCAAATCCTTGATTTTAAATGAATTTTCTAGTTTTTTTAGGTCATTTATATCATGCATGTTAGACTTTACAATAAGCATGTCATCTACATATAATAACAAGATAATATAGTTGTCATTATCTAATCTCTTAAAGTAAACACAGTGGTTAAAATGACATCTACTATAACCTTGTTCTATCATAAACATGTTAAATTTCAAATACCACTGCCATGGATCTTGATTTAGACCATACAATCTCTTCTTCAATCTGCACACCATTTTCTTCTTACCTTTAACTTCATATCCCTTTGGTTTCTCCATATATATTTCCTCTTCCAAGTCATCATGAATTAACACTATCTTCAAATTTAAATGTTCAAGGTGCAAATATTCTACTACTAAACTTAAAATAGTTCTTATAGAATTCATTTTAACTACTTGGGAAAATATTTCATCAAAATATATACCTTTATTTTATGCAAACCCCTTTACAACAAGTCTGACCTTATACCTCTTTTTTCCTTCATCTTCTTACTTCAACCTATAAACCCATTTATTCTACAATGTTATTTGACCTATAAGAAACTAAACCAAATCCCAAGTTTGGTTATGCACCAAGGATTCCATCTCCTCTTTCATGCCTTACTCCCACTTCTTTCTAGTTTCTACCTGCATTGCTTCTTCTTAGATTTCTACCTCACCACCATCAGTCAATAATAAATAATAAAGTGAAGGAGAGTATTATTTAGGGAGTCTACTTATTTTGGTATATCTTATAACTACACTTCCAAGAGTTTGAGGTACTTATTGTTGTATTTGTTGCATATTCTAATTTTTTGTCACTTTTAGAATTTCATTTCCAATGATTTCATCAAGTATTACATATTCAATATTTGGCTTTTCTTAGTTCTTTCCCTGCAACTAATCTCTATACATGACCTTGTTAAATATCACATCTCTACACCTAATGCTTTTGTGATTTTAAAAAGCCCATAAATAGTAACCAAAATCATTAACTCAATATCCAATAAAAATAAATTTCTTGGATTTTTATTTAAGCTAGGTTATATTTTCTTTATCAATATAGAAAAATGCTTCACAATTGAAAGTCTTTAAAAAGGAATAATCTACATTTTTACCTATCCATGCTTCTTCTAGAATGACACCATCCAAGGGACTTGAAGGCCCTCTATTTATTAATTAAATAGTAGTATCCACATCATCTATCCAAAACTATAAGGGCAAACCTTCATGTAATCTCATGTTTATTGCATGCTCCATGATTGAACTATTCATCCTTTATGACACACCATTTTATTGTGGTGTTCTTGGAACCATCTTCTCTCTATGAATTCCATGGGATGAATAGTAATTATTGAATTCATTGTTATAGTATTCACCTCTATTGTCTGATCTAGCATACTTTAACTTATTTACTATCTCATTCTCAATCAAAGCTTTCCATTTATTAAAAGTATAAAAAATATTAGATTTCTTTCATATGCAATAAACCTAAGTTTTTATAGTTGCATCATCAATAAAAGTAACATAATAAGAATATCCACCAAAGGATAATACCTGAGTCAGTCCCCATACATTTATATGTATAAGCTCTAACTTTTCATCCTTCTTTGTCTTCCCAACTCTGATAAATCTGACTGTCTTCTATTTTCCATCCACGCAATGCTCACAAAAGTCCAAATCCACCTTCTTCAAATATAGGAACAAATTCTTTGAGTGGACAAATTTCATCCCCTTCTCACTCATGTGCCCAAGTCTATGGTGCCATAATATTGGATCCACTTTTGTAGATTCTAAATCTATATAAGAGTCAACATTGCCATTAGATAAATATAATGTACCTCCCTTATCTCTTTTTACTATTACTATTTATCTTTTACTGACCTTCCATGAATTTTTTACAAATATATTTGTGCAGCCCTCACTTCCCAACTACCCTACTAAAATTAGATTTCCTTTCAACTCAAGAACATGCCTCACCTCTTTTAGTAACCATTTATTTCCATTCTATAATTTTATTTGTATCTTACCCTTTTCTACAATTTCATAGATTTCACCATTACCCAAATAAACCTATCCAAAATCACCTTGAACATAGTCTTGAAATTCTTTCTTATGGAGTGTAGCATGAAATGAAGTCCCTAAATCTAACACCCAATAATCATTAATATTATCTAAAGAAAGTATTAAATCATCTTGTAACACATCACCTGCTACATTTGCTTCCTGATTTTTATCTTGTTTTCCTTTTCAAAACCAACAATCTTTCTTCAAGTGGGCTTTCTTCCTATAAATTTAGCATACCAACATTCCTCTAGATTTGGATTTTCCCTTTTTAGACTTACTATGATTTCATAGGCCCTTTCCTTTGTCCTTTTGTCTTCCCCTATTCTCTATAGTCAAAGCATTATCTGATGTCTCACCTATGTTTTTTCATAACATTTCTTTGGTAAGAATAACACTAATAACATCATCAAACTTTAAAGTTTTTGAACCAGAGATAGAATTAATCATAGCCATGACCAAGCCATTCCAACTTTCTAGTAATGAGCATAGAATCAAAATATCCCCAACCTCATCATCAAAATTTAATCTTACAAAGCTTAACTAATTTTTTATCATGTTAAATTCATTTAAATGATCAATAGACCCACCTTCTGACATTTCTAGATTAAATAAATTATTCATAATAAATACCTTATTGGAGGCTAAGGGTTTTTCATATACTCTATCCAATGCCTTTATAACATATATTATTGTCTTTTCTTTTGAAATATTGAAGGCCACTGGCATTTCAAGGAAAAGTTGTATTATTCCTAGTGCCTTTCATTCAAGAACCTCCCAATATTCATCCTTCATAGTCATTATCTTATTTGTTATTCCATCCAATGATAGGAAAATATCTTTCTAATATAGATAGTCCTCCATTTCCATCTTTCATAGCTGGTAGTTTTGGTCATTGAACTTATCGACCTTAAACTTTCCTTCTTCTACTATTTCTCCCACTCAAACTAGGAACCCTCTTTTCCTATGAGTTTATCTACCAAATAAACCTTTAGCTCTAATACCAATTTTTAGGAATATAGAACATAGATAAATATTAACTAATTAAATATGGAATTAAAATGCACAAAAAACAACATAATAAAGACATAAATTTAAGATGGTTCACCTAATATGGGCTATGTCTATAAAGAAACATCAAGTCCTTATTATTCAGTCTAACAAATGAAGGGAAAAACCTGTAATAAAACCACCATAATATCTTCTTCACTCACACACAATATACCACCATGATTACAATGTCCTCATATCAAAATAGGGTTACATATTAGGGAATAAATATACAAACATAATTTCTACCATTAGATATGTGACCTAATAGTGAATAGTCTAGATTTACTATGAAATTACAATATTTTACCATGTATTTTTAACAAATTTTTCTTTAGGGGTTCTACCCCCGAACCCCTACTAAGGGGTCTCCAAATATGGTTTCCCCCTAAATCCCCATGTTGACCCTAATTGTAGGGAGTTTCCCCCCACACCCCCTATCAAGAACTGGGCATTATAATAATATCAAGCTCTACCATCCAAAAATCTCCCACTTAGAGATTGATTATTGTAACTCCACCACTACAACTCTTCTTTAGACTTTTATTTGAACTTTGACCCTAGCATGTTTTTCATCTTCCTTTTTATTCTTGAATAACTCTATAGATTATATTTAGTGACTATCTTTATTAGCATATCTAAAGTATTATAACTCATATGGATCTTTTCCAACTTTAGTTGACCATCCTCCAAAATTGAATGAATGAAGTGATACCTGAGTTGTATATGTTTGGTTATTGAGTGGAATGCTAAGTTATTTGCTAAATGAATCACAATCTGGCTATCACTATACAACCTAAAATCTTCCTACTTCTACCTCAACTCTTCCATGAACTATTTCATCTATATCATCTCCTTTCTTACTTTAGCAACTGCAACATATTCTTCCTTTATAATTGACAAAGAAAATATCTTCCATAATTTTGAAATCCAACTAACTACTATGTCACCAAATAGTAAATGCATAACCTGTAGTGTTCCTCTTACCATCTAAATCACCATCCATGTCTACATCAACATATCTTTGTAAGGTAACATCTAACCCTTCATATCATAACTATTTATCAGTGGTCCCTCTCAATTTTATAAGAATCCACTTGACTTCATCCTAGTGTTCTTTTCCTAGATTATTCATAAACTTGCTAATAACTCCAATTACGTGTGCAATGTTTGGTATGGTGCACACCATAGCATTTATTAAACTTCCAATTTCTTAATCATAAGACACTTTAGACATGTAATTGATTCTTTCCTACCTTTTAGGACACTATTCCTTGCTTAATTTGAAATTTCCTCCCAAAGGTCTACTCATTTGTTCTGCATCTTGCATATTGAACCTAACTAACACCTTCGTGATGTATTCTTGTTGAGACAATGTCAATTTTTTATTTTTCCTATCTCTTATTATTCTCATACCAAGGATTTGCTTTTCATCACCCAAATCCTTCATTTTAAATAAATCTTCTAGTTTTCTTCTTAGATCATTTATATCATGCATGTTAGACCATGCAACAAACATGTCATCTACATATAATAATAAGATAATATAGATTCCATTATCTAATCTCTTAAAATAAACACAGTGGTCAGAATGACATCTACTATAACCTTTTTCTATCATAAACATGTTAAATTTCAAATACCACTATTTTGAAGCTTGATTTAGGCCATACAACCTCTTTTTCAACCTAAACACCATTTTCTCCTTACCTTTGACTTTGTATTTGTATCGCTCCTCCATATATATTTCTTCCTCCATATCATCATGAAAGAATGCTATCTTCACATCTAACTAGTCAAGGTGTAAATCTTCTAATGCTTCTAAACTTAAAATGGTTCTTATAGAAGTCATTTTAACTCCTAGGTAAACTATTTCATCAAAATCTATACCTTTCTTTTATGCAAACCCCTTTACAACAAGTCTAGCCTTCCTTCAACCTATAAACCCATTTATTCTATGTTCTTTGATCTATAGACAACTAAACCAAATCCCAAGTTTGTAAGTACCAAGGATTTCATCTCCTCTTTGATGCCTTTCTCCCACTTCTTTCTAGTTTTTACCTACATTGCTTCTTCGTAGCTTTCTAGCTCAACACCATCAATCAATAATAAATAATAAAGTGAAAGAGTATCATTTAGGGAGTATACTTACTCTAGTACATTTTATAACTATAATTACATGAGTTTGAGGTACTTGTTTTTATATTTATTACACATTCTAATTTTTTGACACTTTTGGAATTTCATTTCTAGTGATTTCATCAAGTATTGCTTATTCAGTATTTGGTTTTCTTGTTTCTTTCCTTGCAATTGATCTATGTACATGACCTTATTGTTGAATATCACATCTCTACTCCTAATGATTTTATGATTTTAAAAATCTCATAAATGGTAACCAAAATCATTAACTCTATAATCAATACAATTAGATTTTTTTAATTTTCATTCAAGCTTGGTTCTATTTTCTTTATCAATATGGATAAATTATTCACAACTAAAAATCTTTAAAAAATAATAATCTACCTTTTTACCTATCCATGTTTCTTCTATAATGCCACCATCTAAGGGATTTGAAGGCCCTCTATTTATTAATTAAATAGTAGTATCCACAGCATTTACCCAAATTGTAAGGGAAACTCTACATGTAATCTCATACTCCTTTCATGCTCCATGATTGTCCTATTCATCCTTTCTAACACACCATTTTGTTGTGGTATTCTTTGAACTATTTTCTCTCTATGAATCTCATGGGATGAATAGTAATTATCAAATTTCTTGATATAGTAGTCATATCCATTATTTGATCCAAAACACTTTAACTTATTTCTTATCTCATTCTCATCCAAAGCTTTCCATTTCTTAAAATTATCAAAAATATCATATTTTTTTTAATGCAATAAACCCAAATTTTTCTAGTTGCATCATCAATAAAATTAAAATAATAAGAAGAGCCACCAAGGGGTGATACATAAGTCAGTCCCTATACATCTATATGAACAAACTCTAGCTTTTCATCCTTTTTTGTCTTCCTAACTCTAAGAAATTTGACTCTCTTCTATTTTTCATACGCATAATGCTCACATAAATACATATCCACCTTATTCAAATTTGGTAGCAAATTCTTTGAGTAGAGAACTTGCATCCCCTTCTCACTCATGTGCCCAAGTCTGTGGTGTCATAATATTATATCCACTTCTAAAGTAATAAAAGAGTCAACATTACCATTAGATAAATCTAATGTACCTACCCTTTGTATACACATAATATTTTCAAAATTTTATTTATTACTAACACTTTGTATCTTGTAGAATCTTGTTGAGTCTCAATTTCTCTAAGTGCATGCCTTAAGGGGTGCACCCCGAAAGGGGTGGATAGATGATTGGTGCTTCATAATATTGTTGTCCCTTTTTCCACTTTCCATCTACATACTCATCTCTTAAAACCATTTATCCTAAGCTTATTATTCTTAGTCTTACCTATTCCAATCATTTGTCATGCTTTAACCTCTTTGTTCTTGCCTTGGCCCCCTTTCAACTAGTTAATTATACTAGGTTGATTGGGTGACCTTATACAATTTTAGCCTCTGATTACTATACAGGGTTGGTTGGGTTGATCCTATACTATTTAAGGGTATTTTTCATTACAATATTTTTTAGCCCTTCAGCTGACCTAGCTCAGGCCTAGTGAATTGTCCCCAAAAACATATAGGGTTGACTGGGTTGACACTATACAACTAATGTTTTTAAGAGGATTTAGGGAAAGATCTACCTATATATACAAAAAAAAAAAAAAAAACTATTTTTAAGAAGAGAAGTGAAAAAGAATAAGCGTAAATTAACATCTACTTATTGACCATTATACTCAAGGAATAAAACTTAGGGTTTTATACTTTATTTGGAGATATGGATCTTGTCTTGTGGAGAAGTCTTTTGTATGCATAGTTATGTTCTATAGCCTAGATCTATTTATCTTTGTGTTCCTTACATACCACAACAATATCTTGTGAAGCACCTTGGCTAAGGGAGAGATTGAGACTCAAGGGGTTTGTCTTCAAAGGTAAGTAGTCCTAACTTCATTTTTCCTTTGTAAGAGTAGATAGATAATGTAGTTTTGATTCTTTCTTCCATGCATTAGAAATTTGTATACATTGACATGAGTATATGTCTTCTATGCATGATTAGTTTATTTTATTTTATTTCTAATGCCCACTTTGTGCTAAAAGCTTTAGTGAACACTAGATTAGATTTACTTTCTTTTTATTAGAATAGAGTGAGCATTAAACCTAGAACTCTTTTAGGGTTGTTGTGTGATTATGTTAGACTATAGGATATAGAACCCTTATTAGCATGGTGAATTATGACAAGTGATCCCCTAATCAGGTCTAGTAGATCCCCATATTATTCATGCCCCTCATTAAAAAATGTGTTCCCAATCAAAAGTGTAGGTATTCCCTATCTTCTTTGAGCCAAGATTGATTTATAGACATGATGCATTTTTTTATTGTATACATTCTAGTGAACCCAATGTGAACTAACCCTTGAAAGATTTATTCATCCTATTTCTTTTCTATCATTATTTCATCATTATTTTTATCATATATCTACCATATTAGATCAACTCTATTGAACTAGTATCTAACTTATATGCATAGGTTTTTAATTACAAGCTACTAGATTGACCATGTTGACCCAATAAAAGTTTTTAGCTTTTCAAATATCCAATCTAGACTATTAGATCTACCCAATTCACCCTATACTTTTTTAGACATCATTTTAAACATAATAGGTTGACCCAATTAACATTGTACATTTTAGACACTCAACAACAAGTTTCTATAAAGCTTGATCAACCCAGTCAACCTAGTTAGCAAAATTTGCAAGCATATTTAAATATTCTTGAGTGGAAATATTCATTATCTACATCTTTGATCCACCAATGATCCTTTATATCTATATGTGTCTTCATTTAAATTCTTTCCTTTTATATTTTTTAGTCTTTAAAACCACCCTTGCATAGTCAATTGGATCAACACTACTGACCTAGTTCTATGTTCTGTGTGTTATCTGGTTAACTGGGTTGACTTTGTCAACCTTATTCATTTTTATAACTTACTTCCATAGTATAAGTTCAACCTTGTTAACCCTGTTCTATATTTTATGCATAAATTATTGACCATATTAACATTGTACCTTGTTTCAAAGTTAGAATTAACCTTAAATGCTAGTAATTAATTTACACTTTCTTTTCTTATTGCTTGCATGCTGAGAATATATCACATAACTTAATTAGGTGGTTTTAAATTAACCACTTAGTTCACTATTTTATATTTTATTCACACATGGCCAAATCATAACATATAAGCAAGCATTTTAACATTTGTTTACCCAAGGCCAACTTACTTGGATTTTATCACCAAGGGGGAAGTCGACTTGATACTCTAGTGAATTATAAATCATGGTTAATGGTATATTTTGGCTAAGAACCCAACACCCTTATCACTACGGTGTGTGAAGTGAAAGGGCAGGCCCTAATACCAAGCATGTATCATTTCCACTATAGTCCCTATTATCCCAAACTACCTGACACCATCCTTAGATTTCCATTCTAGTTCCTTAATTATAGATAACTTTCCACCACATTTAAAAATCATATTCAAATAATATTTTAAACATTTAGGTGGACCAATTAGTTATCTCTTTATTTTACAAGTTGATTGCTTACTCTTTACTCAATTGTATTTTATATTGCAAAAACTTGCATTAGCTAGTGTTGGTGAAAGGTTTTGTGTTGTGTGCTTCAATTGGATTGGCTAGCATTAATCCAATTGAATATTTGTTTCCTTTCATCTATTTATTTAAAAATTAAGTGCAAAATTTATCTTGTTTTAATCCACAATTTTGTCATAAATTTCTTAATTTTCCTATCTATTATACTAGATCTACCTAGTCAACTATGTACCTTTTTCCAACCTCTATTCATTTTACTGGATCGATCCCATAGACTTTGTATAGTTCACAAACCCTATTTCCTCTTTTTCCAATCTTTGTTCACTATATTGGATCAAACCAATTGACCTTGTATAGTTTGCAAACCTTATTTTTGTGCTAGGTCAACCCAGTCAATCTTGTTATATTTTTGTCATTTCTTACTTCATTGCTTTCTCATCTCTCTTTTTGCCCTTCATGATGGAATTTTTACTTGATGACAACACTGAGTTGCAGTCAACAAACATGATGAATCTTACCAACCCTCATAGGGTCTCCCATATATAGAGTAGGGATCCTCTTTTGGAGGCTATTAATGTTCATATTTCCACTTGCATAATGAACTATGGGACCCCTCTTAATACCTCTTCATAGCATAATCCCCTATTCTCATTAGAAGACCAACCCAAATGAGAGTATACCCTAAAAATGCTCTTATTTATCTTTGAATTTCATCAACATCAAGGAAAGGATCCTTTTACCATTTAAAATCTTATGATTAATGGTCAAGTTGAATATCCTTAGTCACCTACTCCTACATTCTCAATTAGATTTTGCGGTACCACTTTTTTTGACATGTAGCCTCTTCCTTTGATTATGACTCCTTCTCATACCATGACCTCTTCTTCTCTAACTTCTACCTCCATGCCTAGTATATCCACTAACATGGTAGGTTTTAAATCTAGTGGGCCTCTCATAATATCCATTATCCTTAATCTTTCCACTAGTGCATCATTTTTTACCTAAGGTAATCATACTACTAGTGATTCTTCTTATCAATTGTTCACTAGTCCATCTTTTGCTACATAAGCAAATTTTTCCACTAGTGTCTCACATTTTCATAATTCCTCACAAGATCATACCAAAACCAATAGTGGTACCCAAGACACTAATACCATCTATAATGCTTCTAATAATACTAATCAAACACATCAACTATTGTTAAAAACACTCAATTAAATGAATACCTTTCAAGCTCATAACACAAATCAAATGATAAGAATACAAAACCACCTCCTTCATATTAAATATCATCCTCAACCAATAGCTTGGGGCATACATAACCATAGTGTTCCCCCTTCTCCTCTTCAATATTCTCAAGGAAATATCATTCCTCAACCTCCTTTAGTCAAAAAAACCATTAATCATCTCCAAAATGAACCTATTAATACAAAAATTACCAACATTGATATTGGAGTTATCACACCTACAATTTATTATAATGGATCAGCTAAAAAAATTGGAAATATTTATAATGATTGGGTTAAAATTTAACACCTTTTCTACTACCAAACTCTTAACAAAAACTCTCACAAGGATTGGTGTAAAAAACTTAGAACTCATTCCATTGCTAGTTTGGATGATTTAGTAAATGATTTAGTTCAAGAATTCCAAACTAGTGATCTTCCTAAAAACACTTTGGCCCACCTCATAAATTATAAACAAATCAAAAACAAAACTGCTCAGGTCTTTGTTAAAAGGTGGAAAACTTTGTCAAATAAATGTGAACATAACATGGATGATGAAAATCTTTTCCATCTATTTACTAATTCCCTTTTTCCTAAACTTCAATATCGGGTCCACACTCTCTCTCCATGTACATTAGAGGAGGCTATTAACCAAGCTAAATAACAATAATTCCTTATGCATCATTCAAGCCACCTCAACCTTCTACAAGTCCTCATCTCTTACTTAAGAACAAAAATCATAATATTACCAATGATGGTGTTTCAGATTCTTATGATACCATTCATAATGTTCAAGCTATCATTCTTACCCCTTCATCAAAACTAGATCCCCCTTCTCAACAATATACCAATCCTCATTTATCTTCAACAAATAGCATTAATGTTCATAAACATTTATCCTCAACTAAATTGCTTAAGCATCTACCTAGGCCTCTTCCATGAGATCTTGACCCTACCCATCCTATGAAATCTTGGTATGATCCTAACAAGTTTTTTTGGTTTCATGCTAGTTGGGGTCATTCTCATGAGACCAGTAGGCAACTTCCTAATTTAGCTATGGACTTTCTTTTTGGTCCTAATTTTGATCATGATTCTATCATTCAAAAGATTCAACAATATTATGAAATTGCTTTCAAGGATTTTAAATTGCATGATAAAACTCAAGCCTTAAACTAATCCAATTCTCATTTGGCTATCTACAAAGACCCTCTTCCTAATCATCAACCTATTCAAGACAAAGCCACCCCTTCCACCAATAATGTATAAATTATTATTGAAATAAATTTGGAAGAGAATGTAATTAACATGACTAATATGTGAAGGGTGGTTGCTTTTATCAATTCCCAAACTATCTACACTCCTCCTTCATCTAGAACATATCATGTTATCTAGGATTCTCCTCCAACTCATTTAAATGATTTGGGGAAAGATGACATTATTACTTTTGATAATTCAATTTTCTATTCTCCCTTGTATAACACTTCCTTTTATATTTCTACCACTCTTCCATCATATTCTAACACTAATGATACTAAAATTTCTACTAACACTTCTTCTTCCAATTCTCAAAATCCATTTGAATCAACTACTTTATCATCACAACATGATTTTCAACCTTGTTCTAAATCTTCTTTTTCTTATCAACATAAATTCAAATCTACTTTGGCTCCTCCTTTCAAGGACCTCCTTAATAATTATTCACCTATATATAAAAACCTTCTTATGGGTTATAATGAATGGGATCCCATTGCAGAACTCACTAATCTCCCATCCCAAATTCTATTCCTTAATCTTATGAGTAGTTATCCACGTCATTGAACCCATCTTATGTAATTATTATTCAAGATGAATGTTCCTCATCTTTCCTTATTAGGATTGGAGGTAGCCTTATCTATATTTGAGGATAGTATATTATAATAA
Organism: Torreya grandis; assembly: GCA_037957365.1. NCBI lineage: Eukaryota > Viridiplantae > Streptophyta > Pinopsida > Cupressales > Taxaceae > Torreya > Torreya grandis. The sequence goes on from JARHVA010002336.1 coordinate 2,518,519, forward strand.
TGTAAAGAGAAGTATATTAATGTTGATGAAACTCTAGACACTTCTCTTTCCTTAAAATTTCCTTTAGATTCTTTAATTCTTGCTAAGATTCTGCTTCATGCAGATGATCCTCCCCTTTCATTAGTGTCTAGATAGGTAATACCCAAGTTAAGCGTGCATTTATTAATGAGGGTTATGGCACCTATAATGCCTCTCAATTTTATTAAGACCCTTAGATATTTATAATACAATCTTAAGTCTACATGTAGCACCTATCAAGGATATGATAAAAGGAAAATGCCTCCTATGGGTTGTGTGTGGCTTCCCATTACTATCCCCCTTATCATAGTTTATGTGAAGGTGATGATCTTTAACTTTACCCTTTCTTATAACATCTTGCTTGGTAGATCATGGACTCATTGTATGAGTGTTATTAATTCTTCCACCTTCTAATGAATTAAATTTCCTCATAATGGAGCCATTTATAGGATTCAGGGTGGCACTAACCCTTGGGATTTTGAACAATTATAAGACCATGGTGTCTTCAAGATTCCTACTCTTGAACCTTTACCCAACATCTTCCATTCTGTGAGTCTCATCATCTTAACTTTCCCATAAATTCAACCTAAGGTTACAATGGACAACTCAAACTCATTGGGAACATTCCCCCTAACCTCTTATATTCTGATGATGATGATCTCAGTTAGATTAACCTAAAGATTAAAATTTCCAATCTCTCACCTCATCTCATCTTATAGCTTCTTACTTCCTTATAGCCTCATTTTTTCAAGCCTCATTATGATGATATTCCTATAGTCTTAACCTAGACTCAGCATTATATTCACCACCTTCCTTGAATGATAAGGTCATCCCTACTTGTGTCATTGATCTTGATACCCTAGATTATGATGATGGTTATTCCCTAGATGATCCACTCTTTGGTAGTCTTGTATAGGCCTATGATGTTGAGATTTTCCATTATCATTATTTTTTACTTGATTATTTTCATGTATCTTCTCATCTTCCTTTGTTTATATTTCTTAATTTAAGTACTTTTCCTTTTTATCATAGGGTAGAGATGGCACCAACACCTCTAGTTTTTTAGGAGCCTCATAGGAGTATGTTCATGGATCATGCTATGACTAGGCCTTACCATTCTTCTAGATTCCTTGATCACCATAGTTGGTTTACTCCTAAGATTAGTTTGATCCTCCTTATACCTTCTATATATCCTACCCCTCCCTCAATAAAGCCCCTAATAGAGCCCACTCCCACTCTCACTATAGTTGAGCCCATTCTTTCTCCTACTATAGTTGAGCATATTTCCTCTCCTACTATTATTAAGCTTACCCCTAATTCTCATCCCATTTCTCTTTTATTGATCCTAATTTCATTCCTCCTTTATCACTACCTTCCCTTGGTGATGGTTTGTTTCCTTTGCCTAAGATGGATGTGTTTCCCACCAAATGGGCTGATGAGTATTATTTGGCTTCTTCCACTCCTTTTTTACCTCATTTTATGAGTGTTTCTCCTAATACCACTCATAAACATATATGTTGCTTAAATGAGACAAATAATCATTCTTCTACCCATTGTCACAAGCTGTGATAATACATTGACACTTTGCATCCTTCATATTTTTCCTTAAATGAAGATATGCCTCCTCCAAAGGTTCTACCTAAATATGTACCTAAGCATGGTGAGGTATATCATCTATGGCACTAATATATCACCTATCACATTGATCATTATTGTATCCTTAAATAAAACCTTAAGTATTACGCTATTTTTAGACCTTCTTCCATTCCTCCCATAGGTCATTCTCACAATAAGGTTCTTCTTTATTCTCCCATGACTCCACCTCTAGTGGTTCCATCCCCTTTTGTGATCCCTTCATTACGTTCTATACCTCCACCCATGATTATTTCACCAGTGGACCTTTCCTTGCCCATAGATCCCTCTCCACAAGTGATTCTTACATCTCTCATAGAGCCCACTCCCATGCATTCTTCCTAGCATCCCCTGCCTAATTTTCCTCAACACAATCCTTTGAGAATTCCTACCTTTTTAGTTGAGGAGATTAGACAAGAAGTGTTTTCCTAGTTTAGATTAATGAGACACTAGCAGTAGTTTATATCTAGCTTCATAAAGATTTATTTGATGTCTTGGATAATTTGTGTGGGTAGATTTATCATTATTTATGAGAAAATGTATGGTTCCTTTTACATTTACATTTTTTATTGGATATATGCTCCAATTTCATTCTTATCTATCTATTATATCATTTGACACTGTGTCAAATTCTTATTTTCTTATATAGTGATTATTTACTAAATAGTACTATATCTTGCTTATCTTGTCATTTATATTCACATATGATTGTATTTAATTATCATTATTTCCTCTTTCTTTCTTGAGTTTTTCTTACCTCTTTTTTTGTGTGTGTGTCTTCATAATTTTTTTCTTTATTATCTCTATTTTTCACAGCTAATTGTCATTATGACTTGGTTATACAAACCCTATTCCCCTTGGTTCTTGCCTCCTTTTTACCATGTGATTAGTTAACAAATAATGTTTCTTGTTATAATTTCCTTTCACCAGTGTAATTTGGATCTCATTTTTCCCTTATTCAAATCTGGCAAACTAAGCATATACATAATTGAGACTGAAGAACACATGCTAGTTCATTGGTAAGCCTAAGCATCCTAATCAATCTTTGTCTTTGGTTACCTAGCTTCCTTTATCCTTAGCTTAAATCTCATTCATGTGTATCACTACATCCCTCATGATTGGTCATTACAAATATGTATCAAGGAGGAATCTGCAAAATCCATAAAATTTAGAAAACCAAAACATTTTACAAAAGGAAATGATATAAAAGGCAAAAATATTCTTAAAAGTCAAATAACATTAAAAGACATGATTCAAATCAGATCTCCTTCTTATAGTTGAAGCTCAAAATCCATAGTTTGCCTCATGGTAGAGTTGAGGTCCTTTGGGGTGCAGTAATCTAGTAGATTAGAAGAGGAGAATAAAAAAAAAAAAAGTGCTTCCTACTTTCTCATGCAAGTACCCAATCTTTATAGTAGATCAATGGGGTCTTGAATAATGGGGAACATGTCATGGGAAGGTAGGTCCATTTTAATTTTATTGTACCAATCCACCTTCATGAGTTGATCTTAGTAGCATACTTATATGCCTACAAAGCTTTTTGTCTATAGTGATCAAGTTTCCTTCATATATTGATGATCACTAGTCACTTAGTGTTTTCTTATGTCTTTAGTATGACTCTTGTCTCCTAATTTCTTCTCATAAGATGCCTTGGTTTTTATTTTTACACTCCCTTTTTCATTCCCTATATCCTATATATTTCCTCTTGAGAAATGTTGTTTTGTCTAAGAATCACTCCACTTAGGATCTCATTTATGAGTTACATTATAAGACCATGGATAGGACCTGGTCATCCTCACAAATTACCATCATTTTACCTTCCTATTACCCATATCCTTTATTATTCAATTGTTCTAATTTTTCCACCCTAGATGTGTTCTCTTTGTGAGTTGTAGTGTAAAACCACAGATAGGACCTATCATTCCTCACAAAATTTTCTAATAATACAAGTCACAAAAAAAATTACATGTGTCAAATATGAGATAAGATGTGATTGATTATGAAGTTACACATCATTGACATGCTTCCTAGCTTGATTTAGTGTGTTTTATGCTTACTTCAATTCTCTTTCACTTTCATCTTCTTATTTTTTGAGTGCATGTAAGAATACAACCATTTCTTGAATTTTGCATACATCCTAGCTTGAATTAGTGTGATCACTTTAAGACCAATCTTTTGCCAATTTTTTTTCTCTTACACTTCCTAACATGATTTAGTATAATTGATTGACTTAACTAATTTTTTTAATACCATTTGTGACCTTTTACATATATTCCATTTTATTACATTGTTTTCATGCTTCCCAATGTGATTTAGTATGATTTTACTTATTTTGATTTGGTGCAAAAATCTTTCACTTTGGTTTTAAGAACAAATTCCTTTTTACCATCTTGTTTTACCATATCTTGGTTATTTATACTTCGTAATTTTCTTATTATTACACATTTTACAACTTGAAATAGTGTGTAGTACATTTTTCATTGATTATATTTTACCAAATCCTTTTTGCTTGTTTATTTTTAACTATGCATGTGTTCTACATAATGATAGAAAAGAAACCACATCTCATATATTTCCTATAGCATATACAACAATATTTTAATACATGTTCTAGAAATAAATATATAAAAATCATCCATATCCATAAGAATAGTAATGATAACATACACAATCAACATCAATATGCTAAAATGATAAATCATATATATATCATGAGTTTTGATACAACAAATACAAATATATGCAATTATCTATCTCTATGGTTGGGCTCTATCTTGTCTATCTCATGGCTTAGCCACACTACTTATTGAGGCCTCAGTCTGACTCCTTCAAATAGTACACTTTAAATAGGTCATCTACAATTTCAATCCCTCTACTTATCCTTTTAGGTACACTACCTACATTTGTGCCTACACCAACTAGGTTTGAGTCATCGTATGTGCCTATATCATCTACATCACTATAACTAGATGCATATCTCTCTTTTCCACCAAGGCATTTCATACTCATATCACTCTTACACCCATCTCTGTTGGTTTTTGCATCCTCTCTCCCTATGCTCATATCTACCTCACTTGTTAATCTAAACCAGCTTACCTGAGTTGGGGCAAATGGTACATAAGGGTCCTCTAATGTGGTAAGGTCATATAGCTATAGAGTCTCATATAAGATGTTATGGATTAATCCCCTCATAATGGACCCCCATATCTCCTCTTCCTTCTCATTTACATCTACAAAATCACACCCAAGTAGATATTAGATCACTATCATATCTTGCAATATCTATCTGCCTCCAATTTTTATTTTAAATTAAAAACTTGAGAAATAATTTAATCATCTTTATTACCTATATATGTCTTCACCAATATGGTCTCACCATCCATGTGACCACATAGAAAAGTCTCTCCATTCGTGAAACCTCCTAGAAGTTCCTCTATAAGTCACCTCTTTAGCTCAAATCTAGCTATCATGGATTGCATCTACCTCAGCCTACACTTGAGTGGGATCTCTATCATCTAGCACTTCTCTAGCTCCCCTACTAGGTAATTAGGGATGGTGATAGTCTCCACTCGCTCTTGTTCCTCTTTCTTCCATCAATATCATACCCTTAATGGTCTTATCTCATATTATTGTGGAGTTAGTGGTGATATCTCTAATGCCACTACCTCCACATCCATCTCTTCTTACTCTATTCCTTATTGTGCTCACTCAATCTATGGGCACTCATGACATGGTTTGAGCATTGACTTTATCACTAGTGGCCCTTTTCCCCTCCTCCCACGTGGTTCTCACACATGTCAATTCCACTACTTGAGCATCAATATTGGTACCAATAGATGAGGTAATCCCATTTGTCCTAACACCTATACCACCAAATGTGTCTCTCTCCACCAAGTATATTATCTAATAACCTCTATCCTCATTATAGATGGTGCAATTATGTACCAACTCATCTGTGTAGTTTTTGTCCCTGTATGGATACCACACTATGTTTATACATCTCATAGTCTATAGCATTGGCATGTGAGGCATAGCCTATGCTACCTGGTCCTCTCTCCATCTCTATACTTGAAGTGACCTATCATCGATTGTATGGGGCAACCTAACTAGTTGATACATGGGAAACCTCTCATAGATCTAAGCCATCAATAATATGACTAGTCTTATAGATTTGTACCCTCTTAATATCACCTCATACAGATCATGTATAAGCTAGACCTAGATTACAAAGTTGATATCATATAGTATGCCCTCCTCTAGGGTCATCCTATTCAAGGCTACCACAAATAGTGGTACCTTACCATCTGACTTGTGACATAGCAATCAATGTGTCAAAAGTCCAATCATAGCCTTCTAAATATCTAGAATCTATTATGCATATATATCAAACATACTAACTCACCTACCTATTAATATCATATTTGAGCTTGTAGCCCACATGGCTAAGGATCTGCTCTTCTTCAAGCTATCTAATATGCCTATAGTTTTTGGTGCTCCTACTACTAGTATCTTTAGGATATCATGCGCATCCTCTAGAGTGATATCTACCTCTACCATGTCCCCATCCACCTCTGATCTTAAGGTGTTAGTAAATTGTTCCTAGCATTTAAGGAACATGACTAACATATCCACACTTAGGGGAATCCTACACCCTCCTAGGACTATAGCTATTATCCTAGATCTATCCCCTATGGTTAGATACTCTATTAGATTTGGTAGCCAAGACACTTATACCAATCTCTAGAACCTGGTTCATCCTTGTAACTAAGAAATAGCAAAAGATGTATTATATCTTCCATGTCATGTCTAATCAAATATATTTTTTTACAATTTTAATCAAAAGCAAGCCTAAATTTCTTTAATTCATTCATTGTTACCTATTTTTAGCCTATTTAGTCCTTTTTACCCTTACTCGGTCATTTTAGGCCATTCTAACATTCTTTCAGCCTTTTGTACACATTTTCATACACTTTTGGTTCTTTGGTCAACCTAGTTTGACAAAAAATTCCTTATTTTTAACCTTGTTGATTTAAAAATATAAGTCAACTCTCTTATTTTCCCATCCCTAGTACTATGTTGTCATTCTATATTTTTTAGATTAGTTGGCAAAAGTTTACTAGGTTAGTAGTCTATAAAATATGCAAGGTCGACACACACCTACTAGGTTGATAGTGTGGATTTTGCCTATTTTTAGCCTACTAGATTGACTGGGTGGACTCAGTTGTTTTTGGCTACCAACCCCTTACATTTTCCTTAAAAAGTGCCTTTTGTAGTTTTCTTCCTAATTTCTTCAAACCCATTTGCCTAATTGGTTTTCCTACCTATGAAATCTAATTTTGATTCATTTTGACATCTAAAAATCCTAAAAAATGTTTTTTTCTAAAAATACACTAACTTCAACAAAATAACTCAAAAAATGGCTTAAAATTCATAGTTGCATACATGTAGTGCACCTGTTGTCACTCCTAGAGCCACTCCTTGTCTAGCCTATCATCTCCTCACCATATTAGCTCGTTTGGTCTCTAGAGCTCTTTTTCTCTCTTTCAAAAGTCAAAATAACTAAATGACTTCTCTTTCCCCTATTTAAAAACACTTTTCAAAATTTAAATTCTTCAATTATTTTCCTACAAATTCCTTCTTTTGCCTATATATTTGTTCCTATTCATCCATTTTTTAAACCATAAAATGTGTTAGATTCATGATGATGTAGAGAATCTTTTTCATTGTCATATGCCTAAATTCCAAAATTTTAATTTTTGGCTAGTTTTTACACTAACTTTTATAGGTTCACCAAGTGTTCTTCATATTGGATGCCTTCACCTTTCTCTTGAAGTCTACTTCTTTATATACAACATTAAGGTAAGTAAAGGTATGTGTTTTTCAAATTTGTCCTTTCCTTTATCTTATTTACTTCTTACTAAACTTTACTTAGCATCATCTTTGTGTGTTATCATGTTTTATTTCCTGAAGCACCATCTCATGTTGCACTTATGTGACACATAATGAGCTTAAATTAGAGCATATGTGTACACATAATATTTTAAAACTTTTATTGATTACTGACACTTTGTATCTTGAAAGAATCCATCAAGCCTCAATCTCTCTAAGTACATACCTTAAGGGGTGCATCGAGAAAGGGGTGGGCAAACCATTGGTGCTTCATAAGATTTTCATCCCTTTTACCACTTTTCATCTACACACTCATCTCTTGAAACCATTTACCCTAAGTTTATTCTTCTCATCTTTACCCATTTCAATCATTTGTCATGCTTTATCCTCCTTATTCTTGCCTTGCCCCCTTTTCAACCAGTTGACTATACTAGGTCGATTGGGTTGACCCTTTACAATTTTTAGCCTCTAATTATTATATAGGGTTGACGGGGTTGACCTTGTATTATTTAAGGGTATTTTCATTAGGATCTTTGTTCTCCCTTTGAATGACCTAGCTCAAACCTAGTGAATTATCCTCAAAAATATATAGGCTCGACTAGGTTGACCCTATACAACTGATGTTTCCTAGAGGAATTAGGGTAAGATCCACCTATATATACAAGTTCATTTCCAACCATTTTTAATAATAGAAGTGAAGAATAATAAGTTCAAATTAAAATCTACTTATTGACCATTCTACTTAAGGAATAAAGCTTAGGGTTCCATACTTTCTTTGGAGATATGGATCTTTTCTTATAGAGAAGTCTTTTAAATGCATAGATTTTTTTGTGTATCCTAAAGTAGATTTATACTTTTTATCTTTACATACCACAATAATCTCTTGAAAAGCACCTTGGCCAAGGTAGATATTGAGGCTCGATGGGTTCATATTCAAAGGTAAGTATTCCAAACTGTATTTCTCTTTTGTAAGAGTAGATAGATAATGCATTTGTGCTTATTTATTCCATGTGTTAGGATTTAATATACATTGACATGAGTATATTTATTACATGCATGCTTAGTTTAGTTTTTTTTGTTTCTAACCCCCACTTTATACCACAATCTTTGGTGAGCACTAGATTAGATTTACTTTCTTGTTATTACAATATAGTGAACATTAAACTCAGGATTCTTTTAGGGTTGTTACATGATTATGTTAGGTTGTAGGATTTGGAACCCTTCTTAGCATGGTGTATTATGACAAGTGATCCCCTAATCAAGTCTCACATATCACTATATCAGTCATGCCTTCACTTCATAAATGTATCACCAATCAAAATGGTAGGTATGTTATATTTTCTATGAGCCAAGATTGATTTATATACATGATGCATTTTTTATTGCATACACCTTCTCTCATTTTACTATTACTAGTGATCTTTTAGTGACCTTCCACAAAAATTTTGGAAATGTAATTGTGCAGCCCTCACTTCCCAACTACCCTATTGAAATTATATTTCTTCTCAACTCAACAACGTGTCTCACTTCTTTTATCAACCACCTATTTCCATTCTATAATTTTATCTATATCTTACCCTTTCCTATAATTTTACAAGGTTCATCATCACCCAAAAAAACTTATCCAAAATCACCTTGAACATAATCTTGAAAATTTTTTTTAAAGGGTGTAGAATGAAATGAATCCCCTGAATATAACACCCAAGAATCATTAATATTATCTAAATAAAGGATTAAAGCATCTTATAACACATCACTTATTACATTTGTTTCTTAATTTGTATATTTTTGTCCATCTCCTTATTTTCCTTTTCAAAACCAACAAACTTTCTTTAATTATCCTTTCTTCTCATAAATGTAGCACACAAATGTTCCTCTGGATTTGGATCTACCCTTCTTAGACTTCCCATTATTCCTTGGGCCCTTTCCTCTATCCTTTTATCCTCCCTTATTTTACATAGTTAAAGCATTACCTGATGTCTCACCTATGCTTTTTTGCAACATTTCCTTGCTAAGAATAACACTAACAACATTATCAAATTTTAAATTATTTGAACTAGAGATAGAATTAGTCATATCCATGACCAAGATTTTATAGTTTTCTAGTAATGACAATAGAATTAAAAGAGCCCTAATCTCATTATCAAAATTTACTCCTATAGATCTTAAATGATTTTTGATCATGTTAAATTCATTTAAATGATCGACAATAGACCCACCTTTTGACATTTCTAAATGAAATAAATGCTTCATAAGAAATACTTTGTTGAAGGCTAAGGGTTTTTCATATATTCTATCTAATGCCTTCACCACATCTACTACTGTCTTTTATTTTGAAATAATGAAGTCCATAGATGCTTCCATGCACAACTGTATTGTTCCTAGTTCCTTTCTATCAAGAACCTCCCAATCTTCATCCTTTTATACTCATAATTTTCTTTCTTATTTCACCCAATGGTAGGAAAAGATACTTATGATATAGATAGTCCTCCTTTTGTATCTTCCATATTTGGTAGTTATGGCTATTGAACTTCTCCAGCTTAAACTTTCCTTCTTATGCCATTGCTCCCATTCAAACTATGAACCCTATTTTCCTACGAGTTTATCTACCAAATAAAACTTCAACTCTAATACCAATTATTAAGAATATAGAACATAGAGAAATATTAATTAATTAAAGATGAAAATAAAATGTCAAAAACATAACATAATAGAGACATATATTTATTTTGGTTCACCCAATATGGGCTACATCCACATAGAAATAGCCAATCTTTTTTTATTATTCAGTCCAACAAATGAAGTAAAAAACTTGCACTGTAATACAACCAATACAATATCTTCTTCACTTACACACAGTATGCCACCATGATTACAATGACCTCATATCAAAATAGGGTTACATATTAGGACAAAAATGCACAAACATAATTTCTACCATTAAATTTGTGACCTAATAGTGAATGGTCTAGATTTACTATGAAATTATAATATTTTATAATGCATTTTTAGCAAAATTTTACATCAAGGGTACTACACCTGAACCCCCACCAGGGAGGGCTCCAAATATGGTCACCCTCCCCTAAAACCCCATGGTGACCCTAGTGATGAGGTGTTCCCCCCCTGCCTACCTATTGAGAACTAGGCATTATAATAAGATCAGGCTCCACCATTTAACAATCTCCCACTTAGAGATTGATTATTATAACCCCACTGTTACAACTCTTCCTTGGAATTTTCTTTGAGATTTGACCCTATCATGTTTCTCATCTTCATTTTTATCCTTGAATACCTATTGAAGTTTAACAACTCTCTATCTTGTATTTAGTGACTACCTTTATTAGCATATCTATAAGATTCTAATTTGTATGGATCTTTTCTAACTTCAATTGACCATCCTCCAAAATTGAATGAATGAAGTGATACCTAAGTTATAAATGTTTAGTTCTTCAGTGGAATGTTAAGTTATTTGCTAAATTAATCACACTATTTCTATTACTATACAACCTATAATCTTCCTACTTCTATCTCAACTCTATCATGAACTGTTGCATCTATATCATCCTTTGCTTGCTTCAGTAGCTATAACATATTCTACTACAATAGTTGAAAGATCAACTATCTTCTATAATTTTGAAATCCAACTAATTTTTATGTCATCAAAAGTGAATACATAACCTTGGTGCTCCTCCTTCCATCTAAATCTTCATCCATGTCTGTATCAACATATCCTTATAAGGTAACATCTAACCCTTCATAGCACAACTATCTATTAGTCATCCCTCTCAAGTAACTAAGAATCCACTTGACTACATCCCATTTCTCTTTTTCTATATTATTCATAAACCTACTAACAACTCCCACTGCATGTGTAATGTCTGGTCTAGTGCACACCATATCATACATTTAACTTCCATATACTAAAGCATAGTTCACTTTGTATAATGTAATTGATTTCTTCTTGCATTTTAGGACACTATTCCTTGCTTAATTTTAATTTCCCTCCCAAAGATGTACTCACTCATTTTGCATCTTACATATTGAACCTGACTAACAACTTCTTGATGTATTCTTCTTGAGATAATGTCAATTTTCTATTTTTACTATCTCTTGTTATTCTCATACCAAATTTTTACTTTGCAACACCCAAATCCTTCAGTTTAAATGAATCTTATAGTTTTATTTTAATCTCATTTATATCATGCATGTTAGAACCTATAAAAAGCATGTCATCTGCATACAATAACAAGATAATATATCTATCATTAGCTAATCTCTTAAAGTAAACACAGTGGTCATAATGACATATACTATAACCTTGTTTCCTATCATAAACATGTTAAATTTCAAATACCACTATTTTGGAGCTTTCTTTAGACCATACAAACTCTTCTTTAACCTACACACCATTTTTTACTTACCTTTGACTTCGTATCCCTATAGCTGGTCCATATATATTTCCTCCTCCAAGTCATCATGAAGGAACATTGTCTTCACATCTAACTGTTCAAGATGTAAATCTTCTACTAAAATTAAACTTTAAAAAAGTTTTTATAAAAGTCATTTTAAGTCCCAGGGAAAATATTTCATCAAAATCTATACCTTTCTTTTGTGTAAACCCCTTTACAATAAGTTTATCCTTGTACCTCTTTTTGCCTCCATCTTCTTCTTTCAACCTATGAACCCATTTATTCTACAATGTTATTTTACTTGCAGGAAACTAAACCAAATCCCAAGTTTGGTTATGTACCAAATATTCCATCTCTTCTTTCATGCCTTCCTCCCACTTCTTTCTAGTTTCTACCTGCATTGCTTCTTCATAACTTTCTAGATCACCACCATCAGTCAATAATAAATAATAAAGTGAAGGAGATTATTGTTTAGGGAGTCTACTTACTCTGGTAGATCTTTTAACTATACTTCTAGGAGTTTGAGGTATTTTTTGTTATATTTGTTGCACGTTATGATTTTCTAGCACTTTTTAGAATTTTTATTCCAATGATTTCATCAAGTATTGCATATTTAGTATTTGGATTTTCTTGTCTTTTTCCTTGTAACTAATCTCTATATGTTAAATATCACATATCTACTCTTAATGATTTTTTTATTTTCAAAATCCCATAAATGGTAACCAAAATCACTAAATCCATATCTAATAAAAGTACATTTCTCAGATTTTGCTTCAAGATTGGTTCTATTTTCTTTATCAATATGGATAAATGCTTCATAATCAAAAGTCTTTAAAAATAAATAATATGCATTTTTACCTCTCCATTCTTCTTCTAGAAGGCCACTATCTAAGGGACTTGAAGTCCATTTATTTATTAAGTAAACAATAATATCCATAACATATACCCAAAATTTTAAGGGCAACCCTACATGTAATCTCATGTTCCTTGCATGTTTCATGATTGTCATGTTCATCCTTTTTGACATACCATTTTGTTCTGGTGCTCTTATAATCATCTTCTCTCTAAGAATCATATGGGATGAGCAGTAATTATCAAATTCCTTAATGTAGTATTCACATCCATTATTTGATTTGACACACTTTAACTTATTTCTTGTCTCATTCTCAACTAAAGCTTTTCATTTCATAAAAGTATCAAAAACATTAGATTTTTTTTGTATGCAATAAACCTAATTTTTTCTAGTTAAATCATCAATAAAAGTAACATAATAAGAAGATCCACCAAAGGATGATACCTAAGTTGATCCCCATAGATCTTTATGCACAAACTCTAACTTTTCATCCTTTTTGTCTTCCAAACTCTGAAAAATCTGACTCTCTTCTATTTTACATACATATATTGATCACAAAAATATAAATCTACCTTATTCAAAACTAGTAATAAATTCTTTAAGTGGAGAACTTGCATCCCCTTCTCACTCATGTGCCCAAGTCTATAGTGCCATAATATTGCATTTGCTTCTGTAGAAGCTAAATCAATAGAATAGTCAACAATACCATTAGATAAATATAATTTACCTACCTTCTCTCCTTTTTCTATTACCAGTGATCATTTAGTGACCTTTCACAAATTTTCTACAAATGTAACTATGTATCCCTTACTTCCCAACTGCCTTACTAAAATTAGATTTTTTCTCAAATCAAGGACATGCCTCACCTCTTTTAGAAACCATTTATTTTCATTCTATAATTTTATCTATATCTTACCCTTTCCTCTAATTTTATAGGGTTCACCATCACCCAAATAAACCTGTCCAAAATCACCTTGAGCATTATCTTGAAAATATTTCTTAAGGGGTGTAGCATGAAATGAATCCCCTTAATCCAACACCTAAAAATCATTATTATTATCTAAGAAAAGGATTAAAGCATCTTTTAAAACATCACCTGCTACATTTGCTTCCTAATTTTTATCTTGTTGTACATCTCCTTGTTTTCCTTTTTGAAACCAACAATCTTTCTTTAGGTGTCCTTTCTTCCTAGAAATCCATCACACCAACATTCCTATAGATTTGGATCTACCCTTCTTATACTTCCCATGATTCCCTAGGCCCTTTCCTCTATCATTTTGTCTTCCCCTATTCTCCATAGTTAAAGCATTCCCTGATGTCTCACCTTTGCTTTTTCATCATATTTCCTCACTAAAAATAAAACCAATAACATCATCAAACATTAAAGTGTTTAAAATATAGACAAAATTACTCATAGTCATGACCAAGACATTCTAGCTTTATATCAATGAGTAAAAAATCAAAATATCCCTAACCTCATCATCAAAATTTAGTCTTATAGAACTTAACTAATTTGTGATCATGTAAAATTCATTTAAATGATAGAAACAGACCTACCTTCTAACATTTCTAGATTAAATAAATTCTTCATAATAAATACCTTGTTAGAGGCTGAAGGTTTTTCATATACTCTATCTACTATTTTTATCACATCCATTGTTGTCTTTTCTTTTTAAATATTGAAGGCCACTAATGCTGCCAGGCACAGCCATATTTTTCTTAGTGCCTTTCTATCAAGAACCTCCCAATCTTCATCCTTCATAGTCATATATTTCTTTACTATTATGTTCAATGGTAGGAAAATATCCTTATGATATAGAGAGTCCTCCATTTTTATCTTCCATATCTAGTAGTTTTGGCCATTGAACTTCTCAACCTTATGTAGACACCTAAAACTAGCCATTGATAACCTCCAACTAGGCTTTTGACTAATTTCCACCAAAGTGCACAATTTGGCTTAAAAACACTAAATTACATTAAATGAGTTAAAATTAATATATTCAAGTGCTAATTTTGGCTAGAGTATCATTAAATGGGGTAATTAAAATTATGGGCTAGCTAACTTTGATCAGATCATTTCGAGTCAAAATGACAATTTTACACCTGGGTGCTCTAGATTGCTCTTTTCTATCAAATCTCTTACACAAGACACGTGCCTTTTTTATTTGGTGTTGGTAACTCCTAAATGTGATAGTGGATCTAATACATCTGATATTAACTTTCAATCTAGTCAAATTTTAAACCAATAATAGGACATTTTGACTAATTTCATTAATTTGTGCATCAAGAGCCAAAATTTGCACTAAAGTTGACTAATCAGGTTTTAGGCTAATTAAAATAAATTAGGACCTTAAGTTTTTTAGATTATAGTAAAATTAGGTTTTGAAGGGACCTCAAAACCCTTTAACAGAATCAAGAAAGATAAAGCATTAACAACCACCAGGACAAGTAGTCCTGAAACCTATTAAAGAGCAGCATCAAAATCAGGTTTTACAGGGACCTAAAACCACAAACATAGTCCAATAAAAGTACCCAAGTTTTACAAGGACCTAAAACCTCAAATAACTTACATCATAGGGTAAATAATG
Source organism: Torreya grandis (assembly GCA_037957365.1). Taxonomy (NCBI): domain Eukaryota; kingdom Viridiplantae; phylum Streptophyta; class Pinopsida; order Cupressales; family Taxaceae; genus Torreya; species Torreya grandis. The sequence goes on from JARHVA010002336.1 coordinate 2,533,908, forward strand.
CTAAAAATATATATCTTTAGCATTTTTCCTTGGCCAACAATGTAGGTTGCCATTGCAATAACGACACACAAGCATTTACCAAAACAATAAAATTCTACAAAATACCATTGGTTTCCCACAGGAATCTATAGCTACCACTAGAAATAGGTGGATCCTTTCTTGACCATGATCATGATCATGTACCCCATGCCTACCTATCACAGCTCCTTCATGTGTCTCTCTGCTCACTTTAGAACCATGTTGTTGAAGCCGCCACAAAGGCTGCAGTCACTCGTAACCACCACCAGAGCCACCTTCCACAGGGGGCACACCTGCATTAGGGGTATGTTGATGTCCTCCATCTACAACTACTTGTTGATGTTGTAGAGGACTTGGACCAGTGTCTTTGAGAAGGGGCATCCATTCACCACTGCCTCTTGCACCCACTGCACTTTTGACACCGCCACCAGAGCCAAACCTTGGGGACGAGGGTGGAGTAGAAGGGTATAGTGCAATATTTATTGGAAATTGATTTCTATTAAATACATCATCAGGTGACATCATCATATGGGGTGGCATCCATAATCTATAAATGCATAAAATATTAGGATTATGGGTCTCCCATACCTCATTAAGACCCTACATGCCTATTCAATACCCCTCTATCCCAAATATTAATAGTGATAGTTGTATAATTAATTTTTTATTTAGATTTATTCATAGCCACACAACTCGATCTTGAGATGGATGGTCATGGTTGATCCTCAAACCATTCCAAAAATCTATAAATAGGAGGTCTTGCTTATTGAATTTTAAGCACTTTTATGCCAAATTTATAATTCCAAATGCATTCAAAAATCATTTCATCTTAGTGTTATAATTCCAAATTATTGATCCAAGCCAAGATAAGCCAATGCCAAAGGTGTCAAGAGGAGATGAAGGTAGCCACACTCCATTGAAGAAGATTTCTTAAAGCACAAGCTGAGAAAGCCAAAGAAGGATCCTTTTGGATCAATCAAGGATTTGGTAAGAAATTAGTGTTTTGTGTTCATATTTATTATTTATTTTCATTTTTAGTTATTTTTTCAAATGGCTTTTCCTCACTAAGCTCTCCCTAGTAACTAGGCCTAGAGATGTATGCTAGCTAGTGTGTTGGTTTTTCAATTTGATTTCATTTTGTCACTAACAAGATACTAACACCTCTCTTGAGTCAAATTCATAGTTCACACCTTAAACTTTCCTTCTTTTTTCACTACTCCCACTCAAACTAATAACCCTCTTTTCCTATCATTTTATCTACCAAATAAACCTTCAGATTTGATACCAATTGTTAGGAATATAGAACGTAGAGAAATATTAATGAATTAAAGATGGAAATAAAATGCATAAAACATAACATAATAGAGACATTGATAAATATCAATATCATGTATTGATTCATGTACATAAGATCAATGGTGTATATCTCAAGAACTCAAATCAAATGTAAATCCACCACATGGTGCAAGTATGGAATCAGATGATGCTGATAGTAGGATCTTGACAAAGGATGCATAGCTGACAAATGGCACAATTTTGGAAACCCCAATCAAGAGTGATTTTTTATATCAAAATTTAAATCCTTGAGACTTTAAATGGAGATCAAATATGATCAAGGTCAAACTAGAACAAATATTTAAAGGGGATGCCATAAAGGCAAACATGTTGGCTTCAAAGGTTTTATCGCTAAAACTAGTAGCATGATTATGACCATTCTCTCCATTACTACATGTCAAAAATGAACCAATAAGGAGTAATAAATGCTAAAACAAGATCATAATAGAGTGATCCAGCTATTATAACTATATTAATGCCAAAATTTAGCTTGAAAATGACTTGATCCTACTATTGTAATAGTAAGGAGCATCAATACAAGATAAAAATAGATTGAGGGATTGATATAATTTTTGTAGCCACCTTTTATAATTAATATTAGGCATTATGATCCATCCAAAATTAATCTTAAGCATTGTGATATTTTCTAACTAGATCAACACTAGATGATTGGAAATCTTGGTTATTATGCTCCCTTATTCATCCTTTTATGCATGATCCCCATCTCTCTCATCCCATTTTACTATAAATATAGGCTTCTAAGCCTTGACAGTGATCCCTCTCTTTGGCATGACTAGACTCTACCAAGATTTGTATTGTAACACCTATTTGATGTAATAAAAGACTAAATTTCTCCATGTTTAATCTAACTCAAAATGTGTTTCATGAGTTCCTTGATGTGGTTAAGTGAATATATGTTGTCCTTGCCTTTTTCTAAGTTTTTTCACCTTCATGAAGTGTTTTGGTAGTTTTCATAGGTCATTCTAAGTGCATATATAGTTTATTGGTTAGCTTGAAAGTGAACAACTGCCCTCCCATGCCAATTCAATAGCTAGTCCATGCCTTTCTATGAAATAATTATGTGAATGTTGATCAAATAATGAATTAATTAATTATATTTAGTCGTGATGCATCTTATAGTGTGCATTTTGCAAGTATAAAGATCAAAATATTTTGGGCATCACCCCACTTTTACATGCTTTCATAAATTATTATTAATCTCTCTCCCCTTTTCCTAGCAAGAAGCTAATTTAGGTTTAGTATAGGTGATAGACCCAAAATGAAGTTAGCATTTTCTAGAGGTATGACCCAATATTAGGTGACCCACAACCTAGGGTATTTCCCATGTTGGACTAGGTTATAGTAATAGGACCTGAACAATCCCCTTCTTAGCTAGGGTACAAACTAAGATGCCAATAGTTTTAGCACACCTGGTGGGACCATGTCTCTTAGAGGAAATAAAATTTGGAGCTAAGAATAAGTATCTATAGTAGAAAATGATATCCATCATCATCAGGTTCTAATGATCTTTAAAGTTACAAAGTTCATAGCACTATTTAGACAACATTATCATGCTAAAAATTACAACAAGGTCAACTAGTAAAGGTATTCCCATTGAATTCACTAAGCTACCTTCTATTTCATACAAGAAAGAAAGATTTAATAAGATAATACCTTATCTCCAAAATTAATATTCATCTCTTGGTCATCCTATTATCTTCATTAGTGCAATCCCCACTACCTAAACGACTATCAAGAATAAAGTGTTGGTCCCATTTAATAGAGGTAGTCCGCTAAATTTGGCCCATTTTTATGGAATTCCTACGTCTACCCTTAAGAGTATCTCATTCTTCTCATGAGAACATCAAACAACTACTATTGATCACATCCAAGATGTTTTCACCCTTTGCTTTGTTCACAATGTTATTCAATATAATATGGTTATCAAATTTCTTATTGCTTCCTTCAAAGGAAAAGCATTATAGTGGTATATAAATCTTCCTTTGAATTCCATTGCTACCTAGGATGAGTTAAGCGTAGCCTTAGTCAGGTAGTTTGAAGATAAATATGATCACCTATCATTATTTGAGTAGCTAACTACCATTTAGAGAGATCCCCATGAGTTCATTTCTAATTTTAACCTTAGATTCCAAAAAACATGGACTAGGATTCTTGTAATGGTTAGACCATGCCCAGAATATACCTTCTTATACTATCTAAAATCCCTTAGTTCTGATATCAGTGTGATGATATAGTCAATGGGTGAAAATACCTTGCCAAATTATTATGAGGTTACCATAAGACTAAAAAATAGTTTGATACAAGTTGGTAAGATTTTTACTAGGCCTCTAATTCCTATATTTCTAGAGCTATAATCTATTCCACCCCCTAAAGCTAATTTTGAAGCCCCTTCTAATCAGGCTAGTGAGATTGGAGAATTGAAAAGTTTATTAAAATCTTTTGGGAATGAAGTATTTCAACTCAAAAGATATAAATATTAGGTTAATAATCCTTATCAACAATAGAATCAGACCTCCTATTATCCTTTTAGAGATTAAATACCTCCTTATCAAATATTTAGAGAAAATAGACCACCCTACCAATCATAAGAAACCATAGTTATAGCTAAACCATATGTATCTCTTGATCCTAATGCACCTTCCACATCAAAATTTACTGTTCCCACACAACCTCAAAATAATTTGATACATGACTTAATTTGATAGACCTCTAACCTTAATGATGCTTAGGACCAAGCCTTGGTATCACAAAACATTACTATGCCATAAATAGCATAAGAATAATTTTCTATTTCAAGAGGCCAATATTAGGAGACAAGTTTGGTACCCCAAAGATTGGATCAAAAATTTCAAATACAGACTAATTCCATTAATTTAAAATGCCAAATGGATGATTATGTTTATTTTAATCATGGTGGTGAGACTAGAAATTCAAGTGGTCAAGTTCCAATTATAACTAGATCTAAAAGAAGAGCCATTGATGAGGCTCAATATGTGACTAATGATTAAATTACTCATAAGGTTGTTTTCAAGATCACAAAATATAAAATTACTACCCTTATAACATATAAAAATCAAAATGCAAAAGTTGGAAGGGTCCCTCAAATACCTCTAGTTCATGAACAACAAGTGGTTCAAAAGATGCAGCCAAAGGTTAGTGGAGATTCATTCAGCATGGTGGATCAGATGAAGAAAACCAATGTCAAAATTATAATGTGGGATTCTATTTATATTCTAAGACAAAAGGATATGCTCATCCAAGAGCTTTTAGCTCTTAAGGTGTCCCCAAAACCAATTGAAAAATATGGTGTTGTCTTAACTAATTTAGACCAACTAATAAAGAATCAAGTACATTTGGTGCATAAAAGGGTAAAGGGGGACAAATATAATTTAAAATAAAGTAAAAATCCTCCCTTCTCTCTTTTTGATAGTTGGTAACTATCTAGTTCATAACTATATGGTGGACAGTGGAGCCAATAGCATCTACATCCCTACGCAAATTGCAAACAAATTTGGTCTTATCTATGAACCAAATGTTAAATGAGTATTTTAATTTGATGGTTTAACAATAAAGATAGTGGTAATCATTAAAGATATTAATTTTACATTACATTCTTGTGCTAATGTTACCATTTAGTAGGATGTAATTGTGGTGGACTTGCATCCCTACTTTGCCATGTGTCTGTCAAGGGACTTTACCTTAAAGATTGGAGGATATTTATTAGTTGATTATACATATTTGATGTTTAGGACTAGGTATGGAAATAATATAACAATACATTATGAGCCTATTGTAAATTCCCATTTGGAGCCATAAATGCCAAGTGTTGTAAACACTAATTATGTCATCTCTGATGAGGTACTAGAAACTAGTATAAAGGAGACTGAATCACCTTTAGATGGGATTCTAAATTTTTTCCTTGATGATTGGTCCTCTATATCACATTAATATTATCCTTTTAAACTAATTTAAGAATAAGTAATTGGTTTTCATTTCCTCCATGAGAAAGATGCACCAATTCCAACCTTGATGAAGGATGATGAGTCTACTGATGATCTTTGGCAATTATATTTTGATGGATCAAGGAATAATCATGGTATCAGGGTTGTAATGATGTTTATTTATCCAATAAATCAAATTTATTTCTCATCTATTTAGTTTTGATTTGGGCATTCAAATAATGCTGATGAATATGAGGTACTAGTTCATGGCTTACAATAGACTAGGAAGATGAAAGTCAACACCTTACATGTCTTTGTTGATAGTAAACTTTTATTTCACCAAGTTATAGGTCTTAATGTATACAAAAACCCATTTTTAAAATTTTATAAGCATAGCGTATGGTACTTGCTTCAATAATTTTAGGCTTTCAACATTTAGGCAATACCAAGAGATGAGGACAAACATGCAGATAGGTTGGCTTCCATTGGGGCATAGTTTAGTATCCCAGTTGATGTAAGAAATTAAAAGTTCTAGTCACAAATTAAGGTGATTTTAAGGCCTTTTGTCCTAGATAATAATTATAATTGGAAATTATTTGAAGATGATAATTATATTATCATATTCTTGTAAGAAGAGGCTGAGTTTTCCTTAAGAAATCAGTCAAAGTACTTATATCAATATGGTGATCAGATTGTACAAAAAAAAAAAAAAAAAGTTTCCCAAGGGATTGGTCACACTTGAGAACATATTTAGTAGTGATGATGAGCTAAGGAAAGAAAATTCAACGGTTTTATCAAAGGAGGAACACTATGCCAATGTGTAAGTTACACTTAGTAGTAGCTTAAGGTTGGGTAAGGTATGCACTTATTCAAAGAAGGAGATTTCATTAAGTTATATGCAAGTTTTGCTGATGTATTTCCATGGCAATATAGTGATCTCAAGGGATTTGACCCAAGCCTAGATCAACATGTAAACACCTAAATCTGACCATCGATAACCTCTAACCAAGATTTTGACCAATTTCTACCCAAAATGAACAAATTGGATTTAAAACATTAAAACATGATAAATGATGTGAAATTGACATATTCAAGTGCCAATTTTTGCTAGGGTATCCCTAAATGGGGAAATTCAATTTATGGGCTAGCTAACTTTTATCAGATCATTTCAAGTCAAAATGTTAAATTTACACCTAGGTACTCTAGATTGCCCATTTCTATCAAATCTTTTACACAAGATGTGTGCCTTGGTTATTTATTTTGGTAACATCCTAAATGGGAATATGGTTCCAATTCATTTGACATCACCTTCCAATTCTAATCTAGTCAAATTTTGGACCAATAATAAGGCATTCTGATCAATTTGAGTAATTTGTGCATAAAGTGCTTAATCATGCTTAAGAGCTAATTAACCCAAATCAAGGCCTAATAAAAAAATTCCATGGAAACTTGTTGAATAATTATTTTTGGAAATTAATATTGAATATTTACATCATCAAGTGACCTCATTTCTTTGAAGGACATCTCTAGGCCATAAATGCCACAAATATCAGGATTCATGCCCTCCATGCCTCATCAATGACTTCTATGATGCCCTCCATGCCTCTTAATTTCCCCTTCTTCCAATGTCATGATGAGGATAATTACAAAATTAATTTCAAAAATTCAATTAATTCTCAACCACACATCTCAATCTTGAGATGGATGGTTGAGGTTGATTCTGATCAAATCCAAAAATCTATAAATAGGAGGCCTCACAACATCATTTCTAAGCTATTTTGGTGCAAAGTTATTATGCTCAAATATCTTCAAAGAATTGATTATGAAAAGTTATAATGTTAAATTGATTCCAAGCCAAGCTAAGCCACAAGCCAAAGGTGCCAAGGAGAGATGGAGGTAACCAAGCTTCCATTACCAAGGACTTCATGAGCACAAGCTGAGCAAGCCACCACTACAAAGGCATTTAGATCATCCAAGGAAGGTGAAGGAATTATTGTGTTTTCATTTCTTACTTTTTAGTTGTGTTTGTAATTTGATTTTATTAACTAACTTCTCCCTAGTGGCTAGGCCTATAGATGTTATGATATTAGTGTGTTTATTTCATTTTGTTTTCATTTTGGAGCTAACACCATACTAACCATCATCTCTTGAGTCAAATTCCTAGATCACACAATACACCATTGAGCTAGAAGATGAAACTAAGCCAGTAAGACAAATACAAAGGCCTATTAATTCTAAGCTTGATCCTTTGATGATATCTAAGCTTCATAAGCTCATTGAGTCAGCTATTATATTTTCAATCAAGCACTCAACTTGGGTGGCAAACCTTTTTCTAGTATTAAAAAAATAATGGTGAAATTAGACTATGTGTTGACTTTCATGACTTGAACAAAGATTCCCTTAAATGCCACTATCCATTGCCATCTATGGAAAAAAATTTACAGTTGGTTATAGGTTTAGAAAGGTTCTCCATTTTGCATGGCAGTCATGGTTACAATTAGATTTCGGTCAACAAGGAGAACCAATTCAAGACAAACTTTGCCACAAAGTGGGGGACATTTACATATAAAAATATACCCTTTAATTTATCCAATTCTAGAGAAACATTTTAGAGAGCCATGGATATGGCATTCTAGAGCCTTCTTAAAAATAATGTGTTGGTCTATTTGGATGATATAATAATGTTTTCAAAGAATGAAAGTGAGCACATGGTTTGCTTTGAATAAGTGTTTAAAAGGTGTAGACAATTTGGGGTAGTTCATTAAGGTAAACTTCTTGGACATATAGTTTTAAAACATGGTTTAAGCATATATCCTAAAATGATAGCTTCAATTCTTTCACTTTCCTTGCTCAAGCACAAAATATCTTTACAAAGTTTCTTGGGGGAAATAAATTTTATCAGAGATACATCTCAGATTTTACCACTTTAACTAAGCCACTTACAACCATGGTAAATAAAAAATAGAGTTTTAGTTGGTCCAAGGAAGGAGTAAAGAGTTTTGAGGTAATTAAGAAAACCATGGATAGTGGTCGTACACTTATGAACCTAGATTTAAAAAAGGACTTCAATCTATACACCTATGATAATATTGAAACCATTTCAGGCATTTTATGTAGTAGAATCGTGAGGCTTTGGAGCATCCAATAGCCTTCTTCAATCAAGGCTTGGAGGAGTATAAAATAAAGTACTCTTTTTTTGAAAATCATGTACTTTATATTATAAGGTATCTCAAGAAGTTTATATATTTATTATCTAACAATAAGATACACCTAATGGTTGCCCATCCAAGTATCAAGGAGTTTCTCTTGAACAAAGACATAAATGAGAAAAGAGTTAGTTGGATAAAAAATTTAATGGATAATGATGTGGATATCAAGGTCACAAATATAATTAGAGGCAAAGGAATTTATGGGCATATATCCCAAGACTTACCAAAGTCAATGAGGTGGGTATGGTGTCAACTGATGAAGAAGTTGTAGCTAATCATACCTCACCTTCTAGTTGGTATCATGATTTGGAAATATATCTCCAAATTTTTATTTATCCCTCTCATCTAACTCCTTCAAAAATAAGATATTTTAGACTTGAATCCATTCCTTTCCTTCTTGTTGATGGTGTTTTGTTCAACAATGATATCAATGGTATTTTATTAGAATGCATTAAACCACATAAAATAAAAAGGTTGCTTGAGGAGGTCCATGATGGACATTATGGAGGGAATTACTTAGAAATTACTATATCCCACAAGGTCATGAGAGGTGGGTATTATTATCCAATCTTATTTGGTGATTGTCATGCCTGGGTTAGGAAATGTAGACAATGTGTTATGTTTGTAGGAAAGTTAAAACTTGCAGCCTTACCTCTCCAACCAATTACAATGGATTAGTCCTTTGTCCAATGAGGATTGGAATTTATTGGTCTCATTAACCCCCCTTAAAGCTTAGGTCATAAATGTATACTAACTACCACATATTACTTCACTAGATGGATAGAAGTAGTGGCATTGAAGGAAGCAAATGAGACCAATGTTCTAGATTTATATGAAGGTATACCTACTAGTTTTAGAGTCCCTTCAACTATTATTTTTAATAATTCTATGGACTTTTTGGGGACTAGGATCAGTCTATGGGATATTCAACATGGGATTTATCTTATCATTTCATCAAACTACTATCCCCAAGGAAATGGCCTTGCTGAGTCCACCAATAAGAACCTGTTAAAGATCATATGAAGAACAATTGAAGATAATCAAAGGTCATGGCATCTAAAATTAGATTCATCTCTATGAGCTGATATGATCACCTAAAATATATCAATAACCAACTCTCCCTAAAATTTGGTATATGGTAAATAATCAAGAATGCCTATTTCTCTTGAATTTCTTTCCCCTTGAGTTGTTGGAGAATGAACCTATGGAGATTATATAAGTTGATCATATGGATTTTGAAGAATCAATAAATAAATCTGTGCTAGCCATGTAAATCCATTAATAAAAATTGAAGAGAGCCTCTGATAAAGGAGATTCTTCATAAATTTTCAAAGAAAGAGATTTGGTCCTCAAGTGGGATGAGGACAGAGCCAAGCTAGGAAGGCATACAAAGTTGTACTCTCTTTGGAGTGGTCCATGCATAATCTCTAGATGTGAATCACATAATGCCTTATAAATTTCAATTATGGATGGTGAAGATATTAATATCCTAGTTAATGGAATACATCTGAAACATTGCAAATAAAATGTGGGCTCCTTATACATAGTTGGTTTGTTTGTTTGCTTTTATTTTGTTTAGTTAACTTCCATGTTTTATATGTTTCCTTCCCTATTTTGGTGGAATATATTGTATTTGAAATTTATAGGTTTTTTTACATCCATGAATAAAATTTGTCATTATTCATGAGTCCAAAAGTCATTTAAATGGTTTAGTTCTCAAGCATAGCAGACATGTTTCCTAGCTGAGTTGCTAGAATATTGAAAATTTTACCCCATAGGTCAAATTATCACCCTATAATTTAAAACTTAGCATATCATGCTAGTTTTCCTTTTGATTCAAGTTGGTCTTAAGTTCCTTAAGATGATGTCCTTTGTGTTATGATTATTTCCAACAAATTTGGTGTCTTGGTGGATTTTTTATCTACAAATATAAGACTTCAAAGTTAAACAAGTAGAATAAGATGTGCACAGAGATGTCAAGTTAAAGCCATTAAAAATAGCCTTTTTAGTTTAAAATAATAAAATCATACTGAGCCTAAATGGAGAGATGACAAGTGGTAGAGTTGTATTTAATTAAGTCAAAAGATCAACAACATGTGGCCAATAGCTTGATCCAGTGGGTTCAAATAGATCTAACAACACACGTTCAATCATGCCATAAATATCTAATGGTGTGATCAAGGTTAAAAGAGTTAGAGGATCTAAAGATTAAACACAATTTTACCAATTTTCATGATCATGGAAAATAAGGTGATCAATGGTACACATTTTAACTTACTGAAAAAGATCAATGACACACATTGAGTCACGAAGATAAGATTAATGGTGCATAGTTCAAAGAACTTAGATCAAATGCAAAACCACCACATGGTGTAAACATGGAAGTAGATGGATCTGATAGAAAAATCTTGAGAAAGGACATGTAGCTAATAAATGGCATAATTTTAGAAACCAAGATCAAGATCAATAACTGATATCAAAATTCAAAGCCTTGAGACTTTAAATTTAGATCAAACATGGTCAAGTTCGAACCAAATAAAATATTTTAAGGGGATGCCATGAAGGTAGATACATCAAATTTAATGGTTTCATCACCAAAACTAACATCATGATTATGACCCTTCTCTCCATTCTTACACCATAAATTAACTAGTAAGGAGTAATCAACACTAGAACAAGATCATAACAGATTGATCCAACTATTATAACTATATTGACATTGAAATTCAGCTTGAAAATGAATTGATCCCACAATTATAATTGTAAGGATCATCAATGCAAGCCATAAATAGATTAAAAGGGACTAATATAGTTGTTGTAACCACCTTTCAGAAGTAATCTTAGGCATTATGATCCTTCTAGAAGCAATCTTAAGCATTATGATCTTTTTTAACTAAATCAAAGCCAAATGACTGATAATATTGGTCATTATGCTCCATTATCCATATTTATATACATGATACCCATCTCTCTCATCTCATTCTACTATAAATACATGATTCTAAGCCTTGAAAATGATCCCTCTCTTTGGCATGACTAGACTCTGGCAAGATTTATACTGTAACACCTATTAGATGCAATAAAAGACTGAATTCCTCAATTTTCAACCTAAATCAAAGTGTGTTTCATAATTTCATTGATGTGGTTAAGTGAATATATGTTTTCCTTACCTATGCATAAGTTTTCTCAACTTAGTGAAGTATTTTGGTAGTTCTCACATGTCATTATAAGTGCATATATAGTCTATTGGTCAGTTTGGAAGTGGACAACTTCCCTCCCAAGCCAGGTCAATAGTTAGTCAATGTCTTTCTATGAAATACTTATGTGAGGGTTTATCAAAGACTGAGTGAAGTGATATTTTTTAGTCTTGAATGCATCCTATAGTATGTCTTGTGTAAGTATAAGGATCAAAAGATTTGGTAAATCACATCCCTTTTACATGATTTCATAGATTATTGTTAATCTCTCTCCTATTTTCACATCAAGAAGTTAGTTTAGGTTTAGTATAGGAGATAGAACCAAAATTAATTCAAATTTCTCTAGAGGTATAACCTAAGATTAGGTGACCCACAGCCTAGGTTCATTCCCATGTGTGACTAGGTTTGAGAAAGAGGACTTGAATAATCCCCTTATTAGCTAGGATGCAACTTTGGATGAAAATAGTAGCCACTCATAAAGATGTATTGAAAATATAGATGTTATTTAACTTCCTAAAAGATAGCACTAGGTCTGTAATGATTCCTCTAGTTGGTGCAAAAGATACCAAAACAACAATCATGGCAAGTGATTACCTCATTCTGAGATATCTATCAAGTTGGCAAGGAACCATGCTTAGACAAAATAGGGGCCCAACATAAGCTTCTAGACACAATTGTCCCATATAATCTATAATATCTCAAAATTGAAGATGTCTACATTAGGTTCATTAGGGAATTGAAGCATCTCCCTCACCATTTTGACACTTATTTCCACATTCAGGTGGTGACCTATGATAATGTTAGTGTTGAAATTGTACCTTCTTATGCATACAATAATAATTTATAGGCATAGATGCATGAGAATAACCATATATTATGCCAAGATAAAGCTCCATATTCTAAATCCAAATGACTCATAATCGTTATTTTGAACTTTAGTGAGTATGCAAGAATGAGTGTCCTCCCTTAGATTCTACATATTTTTTGCTAATTTGGGATCAAATATCCCATATAAAAAGTTGAAGACTAGTGTGGGGTCATTGCAATGTCCACTTGAGACATTCTTCATGTTTGTTATTATGGGCTTAGCCTATGTAGGGTCAGAAGCATATGATTTTCTCCATATAAATTGAGAGGGAAACTCTCCATGACGACCTAGACTATGAGATCTTTATCTTCTAGGATGTCTACCACTAGATGAGGACCTAGAAGGTTCCCTCTTGTAATTATTTTCAAATAACCTTCTATTTGATTTGGTAAAACAATAGATATTGGCTTCTACTCATAATTTCACACACAATTCTTTGCTAAAGACTCTATACTCAGCTCAGTGCTCTCAAAAATTCTTAGGGTGTTAACATGTTTTGTTTGATCAAGAGATGAGTATTTATAAGATAGCACTCTTAGCATAATCATCATGCAAATTTATGAGTTTGGTGCCCATAAATGATAAGGATATCACATGTGTTTGAGGAACCTCATACAAAATATTCACAAAGATCCTTATAGGATATTTTGAAATTAGGGTTGCTTGATCACTAATTGTAGGGGGAGTGAGGTAGATAACCATTTATTAGAGAGTATTCAAAATGAGGGGAGATAAGGTGTTGACACTTGGTGATGGGACCATAGTGAGATGTGCCAATAACACTTATTATCAAAGGGAAATAGTAGCAAAAATGGAAACTAACTAATTATGTACAAAGTAAAGTCAATAAATTAGTTAAAGTGCTTCAAGTCGATTGTATTAACTATAATCTCTAAGGCATCTCCTTCTTTATCCACTGATTCAAATGCATTAACCTTTCTACTATTAATGATGTGAAAAGGTCCTATCCACATGGACCAAACTTTATGTGCTGACCCAACCTTACAAACCCTTTATCATATTTCAAAACCAAGTCTCCTAGATTAAAGCCTAGGTTAGATGCTTTTTTATTGAACCACTTCTTAACCATCTATTGTTAGCTAGTCATAAAACCACTAGCATGTTCTCTTTCTTCCTAAAGACTGAGTAAATCTGCTAACCTAACCTCCATTACTCCATTTTATACTATTTTTGAAGCTTTTAACAATTTTAAAGTGGGAATATCCATTAAAATAGGCATGACCACTTCTTTCCCATATACTAATTCATATAAGTATGTTTTTAGAATCTACTTAGGAGTGATTTTATCATCCCATAGAGTTATTTTCATATGTTTATGCCACTCCCTTTGTCAGTCAACACCCATTCTCTTAATCAACCTTATGAGGTTTTTGTTGGTCAATTCGACCAACCCATTTCCTTATGGGTAATAGTTGTATGAAGTCTTAAGTAAAATTCCATTCCTGAGCATAAATTCTAAAATATTTGAACCAAGGAAGGCCTTTGCATTCTTAGATATGATTTTTTTTAGGAAGGCTAAACCTTGATACTAGTTTTTCCAAGAATTTGAGGATCACACTTTCAGTCACTTCTTTCAAAAGAGTTATTTTAGTCCATCTTTTGAATTAGTCTATGGATGTGAGTATTCACTTATAGCCTAGGATAGACATTGGATTGGTCATCATAATTAAATCTAAGCCCCACTATTAAAAAAGGCTCATTAGTCACAATTGGGTTCATCAGCATGGCTATATTATTTCACTTACCTACAAAAAATTAGTATTGCTAGCATTTTTTCACCACCTGATAACAATATAAAAATAGGGTCAGCCAGTAGTATATATCTTCCATGATTTTATATACCATAATTTTTGATAAAATGTCCACTTGGAGGGGTAAAATGCATATCTTGTAGGATTTTGCTAATTTGGTGGTTGTCAACACATCTAAGTAGTATCCCATTGAAGTTCCTTTTGAAAAGGACTCTTTGAACTAGTGTATAACTACCTCCTTATAACCTATAAAATCTCCATTTGTTCATGGGGAGACTACCTAGATATCATCTATTTTTCATAAAGTAGGTCCTATCAACAACCTAGGACTCAAAATTTTCATACTGACTCACTAAAACTATTTGTGGTACATCTTGATCATTTATTGAGTTATTCATATATTGGGCCAAATACTCACAAAGTCCTCTCCCTCAGATTACCTTGGTAGATATAACTTATATGTTGTATTCCAAGATCTTAATGATCCAATTGGATCTCTTCTCAATTATTTCTCCCTCCATGATGCACTCTCTGACATTGGAATGTGCCACATATATCATTACCTTGCTTCTTACCACCAGGTGTCTAAATTTCTTGAGACCTTTAATGATGTCAAAATCCTAATTCTCAATAAAATTATACTTAGTCTCATATATACATAGGTTTATTGAATAGAACACAATAGGATGCTCAACTTTCCCTTCATCTCCTTTCTAAGTTAACATGGATGTCAAGCTATGTTCCCTCCCATAAACATACATGATGAAATCTTTAGAGAAGTCAGGATTAACTAACATGAGAGTGGTGGATATTGCGTCATTGATCTTATCAAATGATATTCTTCCTTTAATGGTCCATTTAAAATCTTGGTCTTTCTTCATCATTAATGTAATTGGTTTTACCACCCCTATGAAGTCATATATGAATCGGCTAACAAAGTTAATCTTCCCTAAGAAAGACTAGACTCCCTTCTTGTTAACTAGTAAGGTTAAGTCCTGTGATGGCCTTCAATTTATTTAGATCAATATAGATGCCTTCTTTGGATAACATATATCCTAATAGCTTTCCTTATGGGATGATGAAGATGCATTTTTGGATGTTGAAGGATACCTTGAACTCTTGGTACCTTTGAAAAATCTTCTTTAAATGATCAAAATGAACTTATTTTTTCTTGGAAAACACTATAAGATCATCCAGATAGATGATGATGATTATGTTAATTAAGCCTTGAAAATATATATCCATGGCCCATTGAAACATATCTCCTACATTAGATAAGTTGAAAGGCATTTTTGCATATGCAAAGGTTCCCCACTTTATAGTGAAAGTGGTTTTATGTTGATCCTCCTCATTAACCCATACTTGGTTATACCTTGAGAACATATCAAGAAAAGAGAACATTTTCATACCCATTACTATTTGGAAGATTTTTTCTATTAAAGGGGATAATTATCTTTCAAAGATGCTTTATTCAAGTCTTTAAAGTCTACCCATAGTCTAATTTACCCATTTTTCTTTCTTTCTAGAACCAAATTGGATACCCAAGTCAAATGCTTGATTGGGTATATAATCCTTAAATCGATTAATTTCCTCAATTATTGAGCCATGAGAGACTCAATTTTTAGATTTACCAACCTTGACTTTTGGTGGAATGGCTTGTCTCCTTTAATCAGATCTATGGTGTGATGGATCACCTAGTGGTTATACCCCTTCAGTTAATCATAGGTCCAGGTCATAACCCCTTCATAAATGTTACAAAAGGATACCAATCAATCCTTATCTTTTTTGGAAACTACTTTCCCCACCTTTAATTTTTTTCTATCTCCCACATCAAGCTCAGAGTAGTCACTTTTATTTTCAACAAACTTCATTTTTTCATTCTTTACATCATTGAAATCAAATAGATTCTCTAGAGTGATTAGTCCCTTTAGAATTTTATTAGACTTTAGTTGTATGATTTGATCTCTACATGGTTTTTCAATTTTTGGCTATAACTACTCTACAAACTTGCATGATAGCTAAAGAAACATGTTAATTTGGGAATCATTCTCAAATACTTGCCAATTTTGATCATTATCTAGAATATCAAGTCTAATAATCACTTGTACCACCTTTTTTTTAGTCAATAAATTAGTTATTGGATCAAACTACGATCCAAATACTCTAATTTTATCTACCTTTGCATTCATGGACCTAGGGATGATTTAAATATTAAATTATTCAACATTTCAATTAAATCCCATATTTGATGGTGGTAAGACCTCATACAATTTTTTTTTTTAGGTATGATGAATCCTATTACTTTCTTTACTACTAATTTAGAATCTCTGAACACCTTTAACTACTTCACACCCATCCACTCAGTAAGGCTAAGGCCAATGATTAGGACTTAATACTCAAATTCATTATTTGTGTATATTAATTAGAAATAGAATACCCTAAGGGTATATTTTCCAGATGGAGACACTAACTAGATACTAGCTTTGGATTCATTTTTGCATTTAATGTAGAGTCTAAAATTTGGAATCATTCTCAAGTTCCTTACTCTGATCCTCCCTTTTCTTCATGACTTTGGGAATGGCTTGATCTTCATCATGTATTACATAAGTCTCGAGGCCGATGGCATTAAAATTTATGAATGGATCATTTTAGATGAATTCATTAAAAAGGACCTCCTCCTTCAGACTCCATTTATCTATCACTCCTTCCTCGAGCATTTCTATGCAATACATCTCTTTCTTTGAGAAAGAAGTGTGTGTCACTTCAAAATTAAGCATACCATCATCAACTATGTGCTCTAAATATATTAGTTTAGACAACATCTTCATTTTTTATCTATATTTGGTCTTCCAAATCATGTGAGACCAATCCAACAATAATTACCTACCTATCTTGGTTGTCGAATCTCTTGACAAACATAACCCAAAGACTAGTGGAATGTCTATTAACACAACTTATTGGGGGACTGTAATACTAAGACAAGAATACAAGGTTAGGGGAAGAGCCTTGATAACACCTATGGTCTAAACTTTTTTCCCATCTAATAACAATACCCCATTATTCAAAGGTTCATATTGAATTTGTAGTGCATTTACAATCTATTTTGGTATCACTATGGTGCTAACACCAGAATCAATCATAGAACTATGCAACAACTTATCCCCCACTATGAGAGTTAAATAAAATGGGGTGAGTTTTAATTTACTTACCCTTGCTTTAGATTTTATGAATGTGGATGGTGTATGGGGTTGTGCATTCTCATTGGCTTCTCTACCCTTGGTTTTTGCTAGCTTAGTATCTGAGTTACCTTGCATAAGATTCTTTTGGTCTTCCAATGCCTCTCACGATAAAGATTTCTAGTCAGGGATAGACAAGACATCCCAGAGAGAAACATTGGTTGGGCCTTATTTAACTATTCCACCACATTCAATGACCCTTGAGGTTAGACTTTAGGGTCCTTTATCCTATTATGTGTTATTTCACTCTAATTTTGATATGTTAGAGGTGATGGTTAGGGTCCTAAATTTTTATTGAAATTCACGTTAGGCCTTCCAAACTCCTCCTAGATCTCAGTTGATTTCTTCTTGGATAGAATGTATTAGTCTGATTAAACTTGCAAGACTTTTAACATGGGGATCTTATTTGCATAAACTACATCTTCACCTTCCACCCAAGAGAAAATTGCATGTTCTAAGGTTATATCCTCTTCTTTCTCCAAGGACATTCCTTGCACTTGAGCCACTAAGACAACATTTTTAATGCACAAGGAATGGTATCAATAAGGAGCTAAATTAGTTTTGATCCCTTAACTTTATTTCTTTATAACCTTTTTCTATAGATTACCACTTGGGCAATTATAAGGTGTATGTGCATCATTACACACAAATCACGATGGATTTGATTCATCTACCAAGTTGTTTTGGTCAGTGACCAATTCTTTTTGTGATTTTGGTAGGGCCATTTGTAAAGGAGTAGGAACCAAGATGATTTGGTTTGTAGGTTTCACCTGATGATTCAACCTCTTCCCACCTGGTACTATTTATACTAATACAACTCTCTTCTACCTTGGTAATTTTGGAAAGGGGGCTTAAAGGGCATAGCTTGCTACCTCTTGAGGTTTATGATCTTATTTGAGAAGTTCCATAGGATGTTATTCATGTCATTTATCTCTGTGGCTAGCATGGATGAAGTGAACATTCTCATTTGAATAAGAGGATATACATACATGAGAGGATATGCTTATGAGGTACTTGGGACTTCCTCTTACAATGACATTGATGATTCTAGGAACATGGGGATTGGTAGTTATGGGGAGAGTTTCTTAACATCTATCAAATTATTCTCCACTCTGATATCTAATTCATATGCATTTGATAACATCTAGCCTCCAAGGGACTGAATCATAATAACTATGTTTGAGTTAGAATATTTAAGGTAAAATATGATGGCCATACCCATAGGCAGTCGAGCCACTACTAAGATTCTTTTCTAGGTCTTATGGAACCTGGTATTAAAATCAATGATAACCTATTGTAAGGATATTTTAATAGTGATTAACTATTATAAGAGAGATGATTGGTCTCCTTTCTCATTAAATTGGTAGAATATTCTATTGCCCATTTCATCCTAAGTGGTGATAGAATTGGGCAGCAAGGACCAATACTAGTCAAGAGCTCACCCTTTGAAAATGAAGGTTAGTAGACTTAGGGCTATATTCTAATTTGTGACATGATGCATAGTATAGACATTGGTAACATACCAGTGATGTTCTGCTACTCTTTTAAAATCCTCTCCTATGAATTTAGGGAGTGCCTTTAAGGTGTCAGTAGGAATAGGATCCCATGTAGTCGAGGTTACTAAAGGGATTAGTGGGCTACCACTACTCCATGATACAAAGTTACTTGGTACTCCTAGGGAAACCATTTATTTTCATTTTTATGTTTTATTGGACCCTATAATTATTTGGTGAGTTAAATCCACCATAGGTGGTAGTAGTAAGCTTAGATTTTGTATTTCTAGTGACCTTGTGATGGGCCTCTAGCTCATAAACTCTAACTTTTAGTCAGGTGATTATGGGTATACTTGTCCTATTGGGCATGCCAAAAAAGGAAACTATTGATGCCCAAAATTTTCATTCTTAATAAATAACCCCCTATTAGAAACTTTACATATGTAGGGCTAAAATTGATATCTGTGAAGTGACCTTTGAGATTTTAGAAGCTAACTCTTTGAATAATTAGGGAGAAAAATAGTAAGGAAATGAAAAGGAAGCTAAAATTAAACTATCTAAGGTGAATCACCATAATTATTAATGTATCCATTCTTAATATTACATAATATAGCTTTGACCTTTTAAAACATTATAGATAATTTAAAAGAGCATATACATTGTTTAAAGTCTACAATATAAACAAAAGACAACACTATAGAATCAAAGAATAGAAATAATCGATAAAAATTAATTCCACATAATTTAACATAAAACACCACATCCTATTCATTATTGGGTAGAGAAAAAAATATACAGGCCCAAAGGCATAGTATAGACTATCGAATCCTTCCCACGAGGGGTACCTGTTAAGGTCTTAAAATGAAAGACAACAACTATTGCTATTTATATTCAAAAATAAAACTATTACAATGGTCATTCTCTAGTAATAGTCATGAAAATAACCAATTATTATCTAACTCTCCTCCCTTACAAAAGAAATAATGCCTAAATATATAGGCAAGGAGGTCTTGGCATGGTAGAGTTTACAAGATAAGAGGAATAGAAACCTACAGCTTGTCACTCGCATTCATGATGAGGCCATTATAATTGAAAGGGAAGCTTCGACTCATATGTGCAGACATTCCTCAAATCTTATAAATGGGTCCTAAAGTCATTTGGCCAATGGCATAGCTCAAAGATCTAATAGAAAGAACCTTGCCTTAGATAAGTGTCATGATGATGCATGGCACAAGGGAATGCCTTTTGAAGATAGAGATTCCCATGAGTCCCATTAATTTAAACAACTAATGGCACACATTTTTCTTATAAATGAACTCCCTTCACTCTTGAAGAGCAATGTGATGTCAGATGGAAGCTTTGATTCCACTTAGTTATACCTACATAGTGGGCTCTACCTATTATTCTATCAGCTAATAGCATAAACTGAGACTCATCAAGGCTTGAGATACTTATAAAATGATCATCGAGGTGACACATGACACACTAAGGAGAAAGCATTTTTTTAGAAGCTCTTTTATATTTTATTTAACTGTTAACTCAAGGATACACCACATGGTGAGCTGGTGTTTCTCCTATGGGAGTCGAGAACTCTTTTATGAAGGATAAGTTTGGGGGTGCCATGTGATGCCAACAGAAGAAGACAATACTTAGGTAAAAATTAAAAGGGGAACTCAAGGGAAAAGAGGAGGTCGATACTTGATCCTCCCAACTCCTTAAGATTGTTTATGATGAAAATATAACTGCCCAAAAACTTCAAAATATGAATTTGATCCACAATGTGCTTATAGATGACTTGATAGAGAAATTGAATAATTTTATACCTTTTTTAGACCTATGATCTATTCCTAAGCATGGTTTTGACACAATAAATATATAAGACTTGGATAATCTTCCATCACCCTATGACAATGTTCTCTTTGTTTAAGATTCTTGAACAACATGAAACCCTGTATCATCACCTCAAAACATGCTTTTTCTTGCTAAAAAACTTGTTCATCTAAGAAAAATGACCTATTATAGCTACTTTAGTTACATATAACACATCAAACTAAGTTATTCTCTAACCTTAAAATTACACTGTAACATAAAAATTATATTTTCTTACCTTAAAATCTACCATCATGTTATTTTTGGATTTGGAGTAATAAAACAAAGATGTTTAAAAAGCAAATAAATGTTAAAAAATAAAGTTGACACCTTTTAGTTGGGTTTATAGATAAAATAATGGAAAAAATTAACTTTATGATTACCAAATGGCCTATAGCAACCCCTTTACCATATAATCTTGGTATTATAATTACTTTACACTCTCTTCATGATAGACTTATTGAGGTCCACTTATAGTTGTTATATTATTTTGCTCCACAAGGACTTCAACATGATATTCTTCTATGCCAAATTGAAGCTCATTTGACCAAAACAAATCTTAATCATGATCTTGAATATATTCTTGATTAGAGAGAGTTCACCTCTATCCATAAAAATTCTCTTTCTTATATTATTTCAAGTGTCATTGTTCCATTTCAATGGCACAAAGATTTGGCATTTTGTAAACAAGGTACTTGGTTCAATAACGTTTCCATGTGGTCATTTCTTCATCAACCTCTCTTGACAAAATTTTTTCCTCACCTATATGCCCATTTTTTCCTCCCATATGATAGGTAATCCTTCAAAAAGGGATATGGTGGGAGGGTAATAGGTTCCATTTGGTGGCACAAAAATATATGGCATTATGGGATGCTCTTGAATGGGCTTTGGGGTTGAAAAGGCATTAAAAATACTTTTATATTTGGAATTAGTAGTTTCATTTTAAAATTCTTTGAAAGGAGGGAAATAAAATTGTGTTAAGGATGATTCATTTTTCTCTTTCCACTTAGTAATCAACCTCCCACATTATAATATGCCTTGGTATTCTTGAGCAACACCAACTAGAGGGGTGTATGAGAGGTTTAAGAAACATGAAATCTTTCTTGCTTTAGGATTTTCATGGACTTGAGGAAGAATAGGTGGAATTTATATAACCATAGGATCTTTCATAGGATTGGGAGTCCTAAAACTTAGTATCATGAAGAAATTGGATTCATTCGAAGGTTAGAGATGTTCTTCTTATTTCGAACTTGGGATTTTTGATTCAAATCTTTGTGTTCTTATTGGGAGCTATTGCATTTACTCTCTTGTATCCTCATTATATTTCTTCAATGATTATACATTTTTCCGATATATATAGGCCTAATATGAAATATATTCTTGATGTTTGTTGTCCTCTATTTCCCTATCATTCTCCATACATTGTCTCTAAAAGTCAAGTCTTATCTCTTTCATAATTTGTTTAGGTTGATTAGAAAGAACATGACTTTGCCAAGTCTAATTTGAAACATGAGTAGGGGTGAGAAAGAGGCAAGTGTCATTAAAAAACTAATATCTTACCTATATGGGGCTACTTGAGGTGAAGCCATAAATATTATCATCTTGATATGAAGGATATAAAGGTATAAAAGATGCATTTTCACAAAATTGAGGATTGAAGTACATACCAATTTATGATTTTTAGGCACTTGAACGGCTTAAAATAGTTTTATATAACTTATAGTCACCATTTATGCTTTTAAAAATGTCTCCAAATACTGATGTATTGAAGGACAACACCAACAATCCTTCAATAGATGAAGTACTTTGACTACTAGTCCCACTGTGCATGCTAAAGATTATTATCACTTTAAATATCAACCTTTGAGGAGGTGTTTTATGTCTTATCAACCAATTAACATAATGTAAACACTCTTAGGTTTTGGGTGGCCTAAAAATTGTAGTGAATCTCTAGAAAGGGTTGGTTCCCTAAATGTTACACCTAAGACTAACACTATACCTACTCAATTATAAAGAAAAGGGAAAGAGAGAAACATTAACTCAAAAAGGGATGATGCACCAAATATATTGATATTTTCCACTAATTTTAAAGTTCACAATGAACCATGAGATTGAACTATATTCACACAACTCCTAATTTGGTCCTATTACATAAGTATTCTGTATAGAGGTTAAGGCTTCCAAGAAATATTAGGAGGGATAGTTATCTTTCCACTTCTAATCAATGAAATAAATTGATTTAACACTAACCATAACCTATAAAATAGACACCAATTACATATATGAAATAATAATGTGACAACATTTCAAGGAGAATAAAAATCATCACTTAATTAAATTAGTCATCCATGAATTTGCACTAAGTACAGAAGTAGAAGAAGGTAAAATTTAGTATTAATTGATTCAATGGCATGAAAAAAGAGTAGGTCTTCACCATATTCATATCGAGGATTCATTTACAAGCCATTTTAGGCAAATTTATAAAATGATGCTCAAAATATCAAGTAGGCCAAGTGTCAAGGTAGTAACTTGTAACTAACCTTCAAGAATTGAACATGTAAATCCAAGGAGAAAGTTAGTTTCAAGAATAATCAAGTCATCTATGATGATCTTCCACACCATTATTCATCAATAACCCCACAAATATTTTGCCTAAAGTGTTGATAATAAGATGACAACACCTTATTTGCATGCTTGGTGAAAAAATACTTCTATTTTATAACTAAAAAGAGGAGTGTGGTAGCATTCTCTCTCTCATTTATCCAATAAATTGGCCTAAAATGGCTTGTAAATGCATTATTTATGAGTATGGAGAATACCTACTCATTTTACATGCCATTTAGTCAATTAATACTAAATTTTGCCTTCTTTTAATTTTGTATTTAGTGTAAATTCATGGATGATTGATCTAATCAAGTGATGATTTATGTTCTCCTTGACTTTTTGTATCATTATTCTTGCCTTTATCTAGTTGGTGTCTCTTTTATAAGTTTTATTTAGTGTTACATCAATTTATTTCATTGATTATAAGTGGAAAGATAAATATCCCCCCTAGTCTTGCTTGGAATCCTTAACCTCTCTACAAAACTACTTATGTAATAAAACCAAATTAAGAGTTGTGTGACTATAGTTTAGTCTCATTTTTCATTGTGCACTTTCAAATGAGTGGAAAAAATCAATACATTTGGTGTATCACCCCTTTTTGATTTCATGTTTCTCTCTCTCTCCCTTTTCCTTGTAGTTGAGTAGGTATATTATTAGTCTTAGGTACATCGTCAAGGGAACCATCCCTCTCTGGAGATTCACACCACTTTTTAGGCCACCCAAATCCTATGAGTGTTTCCATTATGTCAATTGGGTGAGGTGACATGAAACACCTCCTCAAAGGATGCAACTCAAAGTGACAACACCTACTAGGTTTTAAGAAAACAATATATCTAAATAACATTATTTGGAACCTAACAACTATTATGTTCCCAAAAAGCTTATTTGTCTCATTATATAACTCCAATGATATAAATTAAAAACTATATGAGTTATTTCCTTTCATAAAATATTTTTTAATAACTTGGATAACCTTAATAATAATAGGAAGTGTTATATTAAAAGAGAAAATTTGTGGACCTAGTGGCCCCTATGCTCCCAATAACCATTATATTTATAGAGAAATATTGGGAAACTAACAGCTTCTAGGTTCAAAATAAACATATATGAAAATATAATTAATATCATTAAGAATAATATGAACATTATTTCTTAAATATAATGTTTATATCCTAGTTTTCACTAGGCTCCCAATAACCATTATATGTAATTATGAATGTTGGGAACCTAGAAACTACTATTCTCCCAATAATCATTATATGTAACTAAACCTAATTGTTGCTAGGATTCTAACATTATTTTCTCTAAAAAATAATTTTTTCAACCTAGTAGCTAATAGGTTCCCACTAACCACTATATATAATTAATAATTTTATAAAACTAGTAGTTGATTATTTCATAAAATCAATATCTATAAATAATAATGTTGTGAACCTAGTAGTAGCTAGGATAATAGTAACCATTATATAAAAATAACAATTTTGGGAACCTAATAGGTATTAGTTCTTAGTAACTATTATAACTAAATAAAAAATTTGGGAACCTAATGGCTTCAAGGTTCTTAGAAATAGTTTTATCTAAATAACAATGTTTTGAGCCTAGCACCCACTATGTTCCCTATAACCATTATATCTAAATAAAAATATTTAGAACATTATGACTGTTAGGTTCATAATTATTTAGCTACAAATATAAGATTAGTGTTTCATTTTCAATTTTATGATATTTTCCAAACTAAAATAAACATTATTATACTTACGCTAAGATATGAAATATAAATTTAAAATTCACATTAATATTATTTAAATTTGATATTATAAATATTATAATATGATAATAGACACATTAGAATCCAATAATAAATTGATATTGTAATCTGGTAATATCAATATTGGAATTCATTAATAGCAATATTAGAATATGATTAGAAATATTGTAATGTGATAATTGTAATATTAGAATATTATAATAACAATAATATAATTAAATACCATCACTATTTGAATCTAATAATAGTAATATGTGATTACAATATTGAAAATATTAGAGCTATTGGAGTCTAGGTTTTCTAGAATATGTTCAAATTTAGTGAAATTATGGTTCAAATAAAATAATTACATATCAATTAAAACTTCAATGTTGATAAATAGTTGATAAAAGAGATCATAAAAAGTGTGTAAATAGATTAATATCTTTATAGATACTTATGTCTTGTATTAAGTATTTTATAATGACAAATTTGACACATATCAATTATGCATGAGGTGAGCACACAAAGAATGTCCTAATTTTTATTCTCTCACACTTTCATGTTATCTTATGAGTACGACCCTTCTATTTAATATTACAAACCTACAAGAACCTCACTTCCACTTTAAAACTTGTTAAATATCATACACATACATTTCTAAACCCTCAATTCAATCCACCATAGGTTGGTTTCATCAATTTCAATTAGTATCACTAGCTAATACTAACCCAATCTGGTCAAAACTAACTCTCCCAAAAAATACTACTTTTAAATATCAAACCTTTCATTAAGGTTGATAAATTTGCCTAGCATGTTTATTATGTGATGAATTACCAAATTGGACACATGTATAAGTAAATCAAATTATCATTCAAAATATACTCAACACTTATTTGAAACACCTTTATACACTATTTCATATTAAACAAATCTACCATATTATTCACAAATAGTAAATCTACCACTAGGAGCATTTATAAGCCAAGTTTAAAGCACACTAAATTTAAATCAAAGCAACAATTGTAAAGTATCAAAACCAAATCATTAAATGTGTACATATAGTGAAGGATCACAATTTTTTTAACCCTAAAATATAGATATGGGGAATTTAAGGTTGAATGGGGAAGATATAGCCTAGGGTACAAAGATGGTAGACTATCTCTAAAGCAAGCTAATTATTTGCAAAACTTAGATAACACATATACTTAATTTATTATGATGAGATATACTAAAATAGAAAATATAACTATGTTATATATTATAATGATAATAAAATTAAGATACTTAGTTGGTTCTAATACTAATATAGGTCAAAATCCAAAAAAAGGTAGAAAGTAGACTAGATCTATATTTTGGATCAGTCACCTAATTTTGGAAATTATACCTCTATAGTTATAGACACTTGAATTAACATAGGATAGTTGCATTGACACTAATATATAACTCAAATGCAACTGTCTAGTATTAAATACTTGCTAAAACTAGATACAACCACCTATGTGATTTTGAGTTTTATGTCACCTTCACTCTAGTGCATTCAGATATGGTCCATGGACTATCACTTATTATCAAATGGTAAAACCCTAGTTCTTCATCTTCATAGTGGTTATGGTAAAAATAGGTTAGTGATCACATAGTGACTATCTAACTTAAATACCCCTCTATTAATGAGCACTAACTATATAGAAAATACTTTAAAGATGACCTTAGAATTATCTAGTTCTCTCCTACATGTTGGCTAATGTGTGAATCATACAATGTGTGATAAATAAGTATAATAATGGCCTAGTTTGTAGCTTGAAAAATATGGCTCATTTAATGTTCCTTCATTACTTTAGACCTATAGATATGTTGTCCTTATGAATGATATGAAAATAGGAGAAAATGGTAAATCTTTGCGCACTTGAGTGTTTGATTGAGTGCTTTTGGTAAGTTGCCTTATGAGTTGATAGATTTTTTGTAGGTATGGAATGAATTAATTTCTATTTTATTTATACTAATCCCTTTAGAGAATATCTCACATTAAAGAATTTAGGCCAGCCATAGGTATACATTTAATTTTAAAATTATATGACTTTAGGGCAGTTGACACTTACAACAAACTATGATTCTTACATTGGTGTAGGTGTCTAACTATCATGCAAGTGTTTTATCACATCTCAATTTCACCCTAAAAATTTTTAACCTTTAATCCAATGACTTGTGTGGTTAATATCTGGTTTCTATTGCTATGATTTTAAGCTTATGACATATACTATAATGGGATAGTAATTTTATTGATTATAGTACATATTATGACAACTGTATGTTATTTTATGTTACATTGTGAATATGTATCTATTAGTTTTTACATCATTGATGATGACTCAGACTAACTACCTACTTATTTCAAGGTGGATCAGGATAGGTCCTTCCCTTAGATTTTGATGAGGGAGAGCATCATTGAAGAGGGTCAACTAGATGGAGTGACTAGATGGAGTGATTAGGGGAAATACTAGTGGAAAATGCTAGTGACCCTACACACACACACCATAGATTTTAAATGATAGGCATAAATGTTAGTAAATAATTATGAATTATTGCCTATGATTATATTTTGTGTGAGTGGAATTAATTTTATATTTTGATGAGGGAGAGCATTATCGAAGAGGGTCGACTAGATGGAGCGATTAGGGGAAATACCAGTGGAAAATGCTAGTGACCCTACACACACACACCATAGATTTTAAATGATAGGCATAAATGTTAGTAAATAATTATGTATTATTGCCTATGATTATATTTTGTGTGAGTGGAATTAATTTTAGTATGCATTTAATTTCTTTAGTTTAATTGCATTGGTTTTTTATTTTAATTCATAAAAATAAATATTACTATTAATAAATATAATTATTGTAAAATTAATTATCTTACAAGTAAAATGTAATTAATGACTTATTTTATCTTCTAATTAAATAATTCATTATCATTATTTAGATAATTTCATGGAGAGGTGTTAATGCAATTTAAAACTAAAGTTAAAATTATCTTGATATTTATTTCAAAAATGAATTTTATAATAATTTTATTTAATTTGCATGTTTTAATATATGATAAAGAGAAAATTAGATTATTTTATTGACTCACATGGATAAATAAATTTAGAGACTTTTCACGCAAAAATGGGTAGCACTAGAAATAGAATAGAAAGAAATTTTATAAATAAAAGCCTTTGAAAGTTTAAAAAGAGACACGTAGAAACACATAGGATGGAAAGAAGAAAGGGAAGGATCTGGAGAAAAGTGGAAGTAAGAGATAGTAATAAATTTATTATTTTTTAAAGTAATCTTGAATAACGTAGGTTTTATAATTATATTTTCATCTAAAATAGTTTAACTATGATATTTTTGTTATTAAAATCTAAAATTCAAATTAAAGATCTATGATTTATATTTGACTGCAAATAATCATGGTTGTAATTTTAAGGAGTAAATTGACTGAATCATATACTTATTTGAAAACTAAGTCTCTTTTTCTAAAATTCCTAGCCTTTAATATAGAGATGAGTATTATTATTTAAACTTGAGTATTTTAATAAATAGCTAATTTTTAATTAGCAATGCCAATTGCTAAATCTAACCTTTTTATAAAAAAAACCAGGTTAAAAGTTAAGAGGCCCAACCTTCTAAAAAATAATCTAATCTAATATTTTATTAAACACTCATGATATGACTTGTGTCTTAGTTCTCAAACCCTTGTGGAAATCACTGTGGCTACGTGTTACCTCACTGTGGCATCTTATCTCACTGTGGCTGCATAGTAATTTGTTTTAGCTTGCATGCAAAGAGATAAGCATGGGTTTAATTTCATCATCATCATCATCATCATCATCATCATCATCATCATCATCATCATCATCATCATCATCATTATTATTATTGGCCAGCATTGAATATTAAAGGTCTGAGTTTGGTTTAAGATTTTATTTGCTAGTGTGTAGCCTGTGTTTAGATCATTGTGGGTGTGGGTAGCATGTATCTTTTAGTGATAAATTATATATATGTTTATTACCTTATGAATCTTCATATAAGGTCCAAAATCTATTTAAATTTTTGTATAGTATTTATTTGCAGTGTCTTATTTTTAGGATCTTATTTTGATCAGTGAATTAATAAAAAAAATGAGAAGTTTAGAGTTTTACTAAAATGCAGAGCCTCAAAATATAAAACTGATCATTAAATAAATGTTGTCTTTAAATAGAATTCATTATATAATAGATGGATGAAAATATTAATCCAAATCAATAAGGCTTTATTTTCAGTACCAAGCCATTAATTAGAATAGGCTAAGACACATATTTAAAAATATTTAGCTAATAGAAGAGACATGTAGCCATGTAAGGAAACATCGATGTATATTTTTGGAAAATTTGAATCTTATTTGAATTAGAAAGTTTAGTATCAAATTGAATTTAATATCTCATTTCTTATACAAAAAACCAATATCAAAATGAGACGCTATGAAAAAATGTAAATAGCTACTATAAAAAAAATGTAAATAGCTGAGATTAAATCATTGAGTTTAAAAAGAATAAGCATTGAATCTAGTCTTGGAATATAATGCAGTTAGATATATGTAATTTAGAACTATGTGTTTAAAATATTAAATTTTTGAGTCATTAAGAGAAACCAAGATGCCATAAAAACATACAATTTGATTACCATCATTGGTCTATACAATATATTTAAATTATGTTTCACACAATTAGTGAAGATGCATATAACTAAGATTTGAAAATACTTTTTTTTCTCCTAAATGAGATAAATTTTGAACAAAAATATTATGGGTTTCGTTCCCCTCTTCCTTATCTTTGAAACTCATCTAAGAAGTCTTTGTATCGTTAAGTGATGAGGAAGAAATAACTTTCATAATAAGTGTAGATGTATGAAAATTT
The DNA here is from genome assembly GCA_037957365.1 of Torreya grandis. Taxonomy (NCBI): domain Eukaryota; kingdom Viridiplantae; phylum Streptophyta; class Pinopsida; order Cupressales; family Taxaceae; genus Torreya; species Torreya grandis. Next base: position 2,564,154 of record JARHVA010002336.1, read on the forward strand.
TAAAGATATTGTTAAAACAATAAGTATATTAATCATTTTTAGTGTATATAGTGAGTTTAACCCAGACATGAAAGAGATAAACTATGTTTCTTCTTTAAATGCAAGATCAAATGTTCAGTGCAACTTTATATTGCCTTAAATTTTCACATTATGATTTGAGCAATATGCACAGCAAGCTCAAGTGGTGTTGTGAATTCAAGTTACTTTTTAAAAATGAGCTTGATTATCTTGGAATTTCCATGGTTGATGGTTATTATGTATATTAAATACTTTATCAAAGAATTAAAAAATCACATTAATGAAGCAGTATGGGAAAAAGGGATTATTAAACTAGCAAAATTGATAAATAAGAATAATATTAAATATTAAGTACATTTTCGAGTCATAATAAAATAGTTTGAGTTGATTCTTAGTTATATCCTATTAGCCAATTATATTTAGCTTCTTGTAAAGATAGATTATTAATTTAACGATATGTTATAGGTAACATTTTAGTAATCTAGGACCTTGTGTAAAGTCATACCCAAATGTTTTATGTTCTAAGTCATATTGAGATAATCCATATAAATATTCATATGTCAATTTAAATTATAAAGGTACTTTAGGACATATGCCTATATCTTTTCACAATAGGTTGTTGACTAATTTTAGAACCAGAGACTATAACCTATTTGGTACAACCTTTTAGGATCAGATATAATTACTTAATGGAGAAGCATAATGAGTTTATATGATATTTGATTCTCTGCTATTAATTTAACTGATTACTTGAGAATTTTATATAAAATTGGTGGACTATATTTTTATTAATGTGTATATGATTGAGGGTATACCTAGGTGGTATAATCCTTATCTATTGGTTTAATAATTTTAATGTAAGATTGTTTGTCATGTTGAGTAAGGTGTGTTGTTCCCCAAGAATGTCAGCTATTTTTGGGACAACATTTGAATTATTTTGGTCCTACAGACCAAAATAATCTCTTCCCTTTCCAAATTTTGTCTTGGGCATTCAAATTCCTCATTTTTCAAGCTTTTCAAAAATCTACGTACTGCAAATAGGATTATTTCTACAAGTTCAACGGGCTTCACAACTTTTGCAAGAATTTTCATCGGCAAGCATCAGCAGCAAGTTCAACGGTTAGTTCAACATCTTGGTTCAATGTATTGGTTCAACAAAATGGTTCATCACCAAAGTTCAAAGGGGAGGTTCAATGTAAAAGGAAGCTTCCCGAAAGACAAGTGCCTTTGCAGAGGACACTTAATTGATAAAAGCACCCTTTGGAAGGGTCATTTTCAAGGAAGCTTGAAAGGCCATTTAAAGACTGCCCAAAGGATAGATATCCTTGTGGGAGGCTATTCTAACTCAAATGAGTCATTTCTCAAGGCTCGAAAAGGCAAGTCCAATCTAAAAAAGTGCCAAACAAAAAAACCGAAAGAAGATAAAAGAATGACGCGCTCGAAAACGTCAAATTCAACACAGTGAATTAGTCGTTGATCTTTTAAACATACAGACCAGAATACATTCATAGATCTCAAAGCCAAGACCAACAAAAAGTGGAGAAGGAACAAAACAGTAAATTAAATCTAGGACCTGATTCAATTAGCCGAACAAGGAGGAATGACAAAGATAAGACCAGATCGCCAAGTGGAACATTAAAAATTGTAAAACCTTCAATAAGCGTGACCTATTTCCTTACATTGATAAAATCAAATGGGTAAATTATCCCTAAGTTCCAGCATGTCTTCTTAACAGATTCCAATGCAAAATGATGTATTGCTTGTTCCCAAGTCCTTAAAGAAGCTATATAAGGGACTTTCTTCGGTTGTAATAATGATCTATTTTTTGACTTAGATAATGAAACTCTACCCAAATTGAGAGGCATCATTGAGACTTTGTGCTCAATCTATTAATCATATTTTGTTACTGGAATAAGAAAGCAAGGGAATTTTTTAGACTTTGTGCTGTGATTTCTTTGTTATTAAGGAAATTGTTTTTATGTATTTTTCCTTGATATATTTTCTGTTCCATTAATTCAACAAGCAAAATTAGTAAAATTAGTCAAGAAGGTGCCCTGAAGAATCAATTGTGGAGAGACTTTGTGACCCCATAGCTGCCTTCAGTGTGTTTTCTTTTCATTACTATGTAAAGGACTTTGAGAAGACTTTGTGCCCTCATTGTCCTTCATATATTACTCTTGAGCATTTCAAGTAGAGACTTTGTGTTGTATCTTGATTTGCTAGTTACTATGCCCTCAATTACATTCTAGTTTTATTTCCAAGAGTATTCTTGTGGTTTGTTGAATAGTAATTCTGAAAGAAGAGGAGTATTATCTATCAATTCCCTTGAGTTTTTCCTTTGATCCGTGTGCATCATCTTTGAAAGAAGAGAGATGGATGGTTTGTCCCACCCATGAGTATTATTTTCTGTTTATATATATATAGCATACCTACAGGGAACCTCCCCTTGATGAGAGGAGAGATCAGTGTCTTTCTGATGTGGTAAATCTACACATTTGAATGACTAATCTTCCTACTTTGGCTAATTAGACCTATTTTGTTTATCAGTACGCTGATCAACAAAATATTCAACCAATAGTCTTTGCCAACTCCACTAGGGAAAGAATGCATAGTTTGAAGTCTCAAACTTCAAGTTGAAGTAGAGCCTGCTTTTTTCTAATTTTTGTTTTGCAATCTGGCAACTTCACGATATACCAGAGGCCAAAAATCGCAAGGTGTTGTAAACCCTACTTTTGAGTTAGTGCAGTAAAATAATTTTGAGTTGTTTCCTCCACAATCTCACCTTGGACAAACTGTTGGTCGAGCCTTCCCTGCCCACACTCCACCTGGATTAGTAATCCCACTTTTGCATAATCAAGTCATGGCTCAAGGACCCTGGGGTGATTCTTTTGGTCCCCTAAATTTGACTCCACCTTTGCATGAGCTTCTATGCAGTTCAAGGAAGAATTTCCCTAAATTCTTTGGTGATGGGAAGGTTCATCCCAATGAACACATTGTAGCTTTCAGCATAGCCTGCAGGGTAATAGGGGTGGAATTTGAAGATATAGCGGTCAGGCTATTCGTAGAGACACTTCAAGGTGTTGTTGTTGACTGGTTCTACCACCTGTAGGCTAGGTCAATGACTGATTAGGACACTTTGAAAGACAAATTTGAAGCCAAGTTCAAGCCTGTAGAAGATGCACATGCCTTGCTAGCTCAGCTTACTCAGATGAAGAAAGAGCCTCATGAGCCTATGAGGGATTTTATTGCCAAATTTGACAAGCTGAGACACAAGATTCCCTTGGCAGCCCAGCCAACACCTCAGAACCTCAAATGCTTCTTCATCAACTCACAACTACCTAAAGTGAGTTTCTTGCTAAGACGAGCCAGACACATAGACCTTGTTACTGCTTAGGACTTGGCTATTGAGGTAGAAGATGACCTTATCTTGGTAGGAAAGATAAGGAGAGACCCTAATAAAGGTAAATCCTCTTCATCTTTTGAGTACTCTCCTGCAGTCACTACTGACCTAATGGTACAAAAGCTAGAAAATGAAATGTTAGCTCTGAGAAAAAAAGTGGCATAAGGGATGTCATCTTCTCTTGCATATAGAGATATACCCAGGAGGACTTTTTAGAATTAGGCGTACCAAGGCAATGCTATCAGGAATCAGGGATAGCAAAATCACCTTCCTCCCCCATAAAGGAATCTTGCCCTTGAAGCACCTCCAAATAACTTGGCAGTTGGATATCTTGAAGTTGAAATGAATTTTTCATTCCAATCTAAGTTAAATCCTGAAGATGATGTTAATCTCTTCATTGAGGAAGAAGAAGAATTAGCTGGCGACTCCCATATTGGTTTCCTAAACTATCAGAATAAACTCAAAAGTGAAGGCCATGTAGCTGAGGGGTCATATGCTATATTCACCTGGTCTAAAAATCAATTAGCTCAACAAGCTGATAAAGAGAAAGTAGAGGAGCGACCTCAATCAGCAGTTTTAATTGTTAAGTGGGGATCCACTCTTCCTTTCTAGCCAAAGGACCCAGTGGTTTCAAGAAAGGTAAATGCCCCAAATGTTCCTACACCTTCTACTTCAATTTCATAGTCCAATCCTCCAACTTTAAAAAATCAAAAGGATGAACTCCCATCCGCTGCTCCTAGCTCATTCCAGGCATTTGATATCATTGACTATGTAAAAAGAACCAAAATTCAAATGTCTGAATTTGAATTTCTGCAGTCCCATCCTGAGTAGTTAGACAGATTGGTTTAATGTGTTAAAAATCAAAACATCCCTATTGAATGAATGATCCCCAAGGTGACACATGATGCTGCCAAAAATTCACCCACCAGGAACAACCTTGTCACCACTCCCCCTGCTGCTCCTGGTAGGATTGAACCTTTCTATGTCACATTACTGATAAATGGATATAAGCTAAAAAATTGCATCATTGATTCTAGAGATTCAGATAATGTCATGCCTACTAAAGTGGATGAATCCCTTGGTCTCACACTCACCAAGACATTTGGGAGATGTTTCTCCATGGAGAATAAGCAAGTACCATTGCTAGGACAAATCAAAGATGCCCAATTTGCATTTATAGCCTTCCCAGCCAAGAGAATTAAGATGACTGTCTTGGTGGCTGATGTCCCAGCATCTTATGGCATTTTGCTTAGACAAAATTTTTGAAAGGACGTGGGAGGTGAATTAATCATGAATCTATCTAAGGCAAGGATATCCATCCAAGGCGTTATGAAGAGATTGCTCCCTGAAAAGGAAGCAAAATTTGTGGTTACTCAGACATCAGCCCCTGAAGCTCAAATTCTTTTTGAATCCGCAGGTATGGGTAATCATTTTTTGTCTAAAAATGAAGTGCATGAAACACCTGAAAGTATCAACTTAGAAATTAGTTCAATAATAACAGTATAAAAATTGGTAGGCTGCAGTATAGACCAAGAAGGATTCTCCATTTTTGATGAAGAAAAGTCAGTATCAGATGAAATATGGACTTTGGAATTTGATGGCAGCTATTCTTCTACCGGTTCAGGGGTTGGCATTGTTTTGATATCTCCTTAAGGAGATATGTTCCCTTCATCTTACAAATTACATTTCAACAATACTAACAATATAGTTGAATATGAATCTTTGTTGCTGGGCATGAAGGATGCTCAAGAAAAAGGCATTAAAATTTTTCATGCCAAAGGGGATGCTGAATTAATAGTTTTCCAAGTGAGGAATTTATACCAAACTAAGAATGAAAGATTATGCCACTACCGTAACTTGATTTGGGACCAAATTAAAAGTTTTGATGCTTTCAATATTTTTGCCATACCTAGAGAGTCTAATGACAAAGCTAATGCACTTGCTTTTTAAGGAACTCTCTTAGTTCCTCATTTAGATTTCAAAGAAGACAGGTATACCATTAAGCTGGTTTATAGGCCAAGTGTTCTTGACAATTTTGATCATTGTCAAGTGTTCAATGATGATCATCAAATCATTGTTTTTTTAGAATGAAAACACAATTTTGAATAGCTGTATTTTGAAGGTAGCGAATCTCAGAAGTTTGAATCTATTTTTGAATCCTGTTCAGATATAAATGAAGAATTATTGTAGTTGAAAGGAAACAAAATTCTCAAAGGCCTGGTTTCTCTTGAAAAGTTGTTTGACAAACATGATAGATTCATTAAAAAATAGCAAATAGACTCAAGTTTCTCTCAAGGATTTGACCAAGTGAATCTTTCTACTGACAAAAATCCCAAGATGATTAATATTGGTAAGTGTTGCACCCCTAAAGAAAGATTCAAGTTCACTTCTTTACTCTGTCAGTACATGGATGTCTTAGCATATTCTTATGAAGACTTGAAGTCTCTTAGACCAGATGAAATCTGCCATAACATTCCTCTCAAGGCCGACTCAATGTCATACAAGCAAAAATCCAGACAGTATAATCTGAAAATGTCAGGTGCTATTCTATCTGAGATACAAAAGATGTTAAATGCTAGAATCATTTTCCCAATTCATCATTCTACATGGATTGAAAACATAGTGCCTATAAGGAAGAAGAATGGCAAAATTTGTATTTGTGTAGATTTTAGAAATCTAAATCAAGCATCTTTGAAGGATAATTATCCTTTGCCAATTATGGATCAAGTGCTTCAAACAGTGATAGGTGCAGAGATGTTATCAATGCTGGATGGTTTCTCAAGTTATAATCAAGTTGAAGTTGGTGAAACAAACCAACACAAGACTGCATTCACCACACCTTGGGGTACATTTGCATATAGGAGAATGCCTTTTGGTCTAATAAATGCTGGTGTTACTTTTTAGAGAGCTATGAATTTGGCTTTCAAAGATGAGATTGGTAAATTCATAGTGGTATACCTTGACAATTTGATAGTCTTTTAAAAGCATCGATCTAATCATGTACACCACCTACAACAAGTGCTGGAGCACTACCGCTAGAATGGTATTTTCTTAAATCCTAAAAAGTCTATTTTTGGAGTAACAGAGGGGAAACTCCTTGGACACATTGTGTCCAAAGAAGGCATAAAAATTGACTCAGACAGAGTCAAGTCTATTCAGGAGCTTAATCTACCTACAAATAAGAATGTTGTTCATTCTTTCTTCAAAAAGGTGAATTTCTTACGGAGATTCATCCCTAAATTTGCTAAGAAGACTAGACATATTGTGAACATGATGAAAGGGGATACTGTCTTTAGTTGGACTAAAGAAGGTAAATTAGCGTTTCAAGATATCAAGATTGCCATTGCTCATGCCCCTACCTTGGTTTGTCTAGATTACCACAAAGATTTTATTATATACAGCTATGTGTTTGAGCATACTCTTTCAGTGATTCTTGTTCAACAGGACAAAGAAGGTATGGAATCCCCCATCTCTTTCATGAGTTGCCCTCTCAAAATCCATGAAATGAAGTATTCAAATATTAACTCAGCAGGAGTTTAGCACAAAGAGAGGTAATTGGATTGCAAAGATCCAAGAATTTGATCTAGATATCAAGCTAACAAAGCTGGTCAGAGGTAAAGGCCTATGCCAATTGATGGTTGACAATAAGCCAGAAGATACACTACATGAAGAAGCTGAAGTGGAAAATACTCCAACAGTCCTTTTTATCTCCACTACCAATGAATGGTACTCAGGTATTGCTTATTTTTTGACTTATGGTGAATGTCCTACTCATTTTTCTTATAAAGAAAGGAGGACTATCAGGTTGAAAGCTGCTAATTTTATCCTTTGGGATAACGGCTTGTACAAGAGAAGCATAGATGGAGTATTCCTTCGATGTGTAGACAAGGAGCAGCAAACCCAGCTTTTGAAATCTTTCCACAATCTGGCCTATGGAGGACATTTTTTAGCTATTGTGACTGCTCAAAAGATTCTATGAGCCAATTATTACTGGCCAACTCTTTTCCAAGATGCACATAAATGGGTGAGAAAATGTGAACTCTGTCAGCAATTTGTTGGAAGACCCAAGTTGGCTGCCCTGCCTCTCAAGCCAGTAATCATATAGGAACCTTTCTAGCAATGGGGACTTGATTTTATTGGGAAAATAAACCCATCTTCAAGTGATGGACATGATTATGTCCTTACAGCAACTGATTATTTCACCAAGTGGGTAGAAGCAATCCCAACTAAGCATGCTACTTTAGAAGTTGTATGCAACTTCCTCAAAGAAAATATCATTTCTAGGTTTGGAATTCCACTCAAAATTATTACTGATAATACAGCTTGTTTCAACTCTCAAGAGATTACACAATTTTGTTTTCATTATGGAATTACACTCTCTCATTCTTCTGATTATTTTCCATAAGGGAATGGACAAGCTGAGTCCAGCAATAAGAATTTGGTAACTATTATCAAAAAGATAGCAGATGATAATCAAAGGACATGGCATAAAGCATTGGTTGATACTCTATGGGTAGACAGGATCACACCAAAAAGGGCAATTGGTATGTCTCCTTTTCGACTTCTTTATGGTATTAATTTGAGATACCAATCACTTTAGAGTTACCAGCCTTGAAATTGGCAAAGGCCATTGAAGATCAGACATATGAGAGTTCTCTTGACAAAAGAATCATGTGCCTAACTCAGTTGGAAGAACAGAGAACCATGGTGGTGGTGAAAATTGCTGCTCATCAAACTCTGGTAAAAAAACTCTTTGATTAGAAGGCCAAAAATCATGATTTCTAGATTGGGGATCAAGTTCTACTGTGGGACAAAAGGAGAGAACCAAAAGGGATGCATGGAAAGTTTGACTCCCTTTTGAGAGGCCCATTTATAATTCATTAGCAATTTGGTGAAAATAGATTTCTATTGAAATACCAAGATGGCACACTCTTTTCTCTTCCCCACAATGGGCAGCATCTGAAACACTTCAATTCTTGAAGTATCAGATCATTGCCTCTGTATATATGTATATTTGTATAGTTTTTAATTCTAGTTTGTTTCATTTGTTTCCTTTTTTGAAGCCTTTCATTTTTGGGCAGCATGACTCCATAACCCAATGGTACACATGAAGACACTAGAGATTTTAGATTCTACTCCTTTTAATTCTTTTTGCAATTGATAGAAGTTCTCCAACTGGAGCCAGCTATTGTTCCCCAAAAATGTCAGCTATTTTTGGGACAACATTTGAATTATTTTGGTCCTACAGACCAAAATAATCTCTTCCCTTTCCAATTTTGTCTTGGGCATTCAAATTCCTCATTTTTCAAGCTTTTTAGAAATCTATGGACTTCAAACATGATTATTTCTACGAGTTCAATGGGCTTCACAACTTTTGCAGGAATTTTCATCGACAAGCATCAGCAGTAGGTTCAACAATTAGTTCAACATCTTGGTTCAATGTCTTGGTTCAATGGAATGGTTCATTGCCAAAGTTCAAAGGGGTGGTTCAATGCAAAAGGAAGCTTCCTAAAAGACAAGTGCCTTTGCAGAGGACACTTAATTGATAAAAGCACCCTTCAGAAGGGTCATTTTAAAGGAAGCCTGAAAGGCCATTTAAAGACTGCCTGAAGGATAGATATCCTTGTGGGAGGCTATTTCGACTCAAATGAGTCATTTCTCAAGGCCCAAAAAGGCAAGTCCAATTTGGAAAAGTGCCAAACAGAAAAGCCGAAAGAAGACAAAAGAATGACGCACCCAAAAATGTCAAATTCAACACAATGAATTAGTCGTTGATCTTTTAAACATACAGACTAGAATACATTCATAGATCTCAAAGCCAAGACCAACAAAAAGCAGAGAAGGAATAGAATAGTAAATTAAATCCAAGACCTGATTCAATTAGCCGAACAAGGAGGAACGACAAAGATAAGATCAGATCACCAAGTGAAACATTGAAAATTGTAAAACTTTCAATAAGCGTGACCTATTTCCTTGCATTGATAAAATCAAATGGGTAAAGCACCCCTAAGTTCCAGCATGTCTTCTTAATAGATTCTAATGCAAAATGTTGTATTGATTGTTCCCAAGTCCTTCTTGAAGAGGCTATATAAGGGACTTTCTTCGATTGTAATAATGATCTATTTTTTGACTTAGAGAATGAAACTCTACCCAAATTGAGAGGCATCATTGAGACTTTGTGCTCAGTCTGTTAATCATATTTTGTTACTAGAATAAGAAAGCAAGGGACTTTTTTAGACTTTGTGCTGTGATTTCTTTGTTATTAAGGAAACTATTCTTATGTCTTTTTCCTTGATATATTTTATGTTCCATTAATTCAACAAGTAGAATTAGTAAAATTAGTCAAGAAGGTGTCCTAAAGAATCAATTATGGAGAGACTTTGTGCCCCCATAGCTGCCTTCAGTGTGTTTTCTTTTCATTACTGTGTAAAGGACTTTGAGAAGACTTTGTGCCCTCATTGTCCTTCGTATATTACTCTTGAGCATTTCAAGTAGAGACTTTGTGTTGTATCTCGATTTGTTGGTTACTATGCCCTCAGTTACATTATGGTTTTATTTCTAGGAGTATTCTTGTGGTTTGTTGAATAGTACTTCTAAAAGAAGAGGAGTACTATCTATCAATTCTCCTGAGTTTTTCCTTTGATCCATGCGCATCATCTCTAAAAGAAGAGAGATGGATGGTTTGTCCCACCCATGAGTATTATTTTCTATTTATATATATATATATTTATATATATATAGCATACCTATACGGAACCTCCCCTTAATGAGAGGAGAGATCAGTGTCTTTCTGATGTGGTAAAACTACACATTTGGATGACTAATCTTCCTACTTTGGCTGATTGGACCTATTTTGTTTATTAGTACACTGATCAACAAAATATTCAACCAACAAGGTGCGTTGGGCATAATGAACTATGACAGTATGGGATGTCATAGAGTTCTAAAGTATGAAAAGTACCTAGATGGTACATATTGTGTTTGACCCATTCTTAAGTAACTATATATGTATTAGTTGTTACTTAAATAATATGTGTTATAACATTTGGTAGGATATCATTTAGGTATGCATATAATCTTGATAAGGTAAATGAATGTTAAGATAGAATTATATGCATTGTATGACTTGCTTGTTATAGTTATGCTTGATTGAATATGAATGTATGCTTCCATGATACTATGGCTACTTAGTGTAACTGATTATGGGAAAATTAGTAGTTTTACCTTAGAAACCTGGACGATGATGATATGGGTTGTCATGGGGTTGTTGTTTGGACCTTTTGTAGTAATTTTTGAATCAATAGTTTTTGTGAACATACTCAGGTGGTATGAATTGAAGATTTATTTCTTATATGGTTTAGATTCATTCATGCTTAGATGATTAAGTGTATACCTTGTTTTATCCTTGATTAGCTTGTGATGTAATATTATTGCCAAGAGAATTAAATCTATTTGAGTCTTTGAATTATATATATATATATATATATATATATATATATATATATATTTGATTTTTCATTGATGATGCTAATAGGTAGTGAGACAGATTCCACTAACCTGGTAGCACCAAAAATATAGGATAATCCAATCAAGTGGTGTGTGTGAAATTGATCACTCTAGTGATCTAATATTATTTAAAACTTAGAATAAGTATTTAACATGTTTGATCTTCATGTTGTGGGATATCATGTTAGAATGATTTTCTTTATGGTACACTGCATGTTTTTAGAAATCTTACAAAGTACATAGGGTACTAACATGTCTCACTAGGTTCTCACACCATTTTATCTATATATCTATGAAGGGAGGGTCATTTCCTAATAGGGATTTGTATAGGGGATCGTTGGCCTATGGTTGGTGGGGTAAAGTGCTTGAATGATGCTCTCCCTCCTCCACTACAATACTACTTAGAGATGATGCTTGAGATTATCTATGATACATGAGTTAGCATGACTCGAGCTCTAGAGATTTTGGTATCTATTATTATTTTAGTCTATATGCCTAAAGAAATGTAAGTGTATTATATATTTATACATTGGAATAATAGATGTATTGTTAGACCAACTATAGTTGTGTCCTATTGTATTTATCTTTCTATGAAAGTTGTATAAGATTTATATTGTATGTAGCATTCAATTTTGAAATACTTTTGTTCTTATTTTTGGTATCCATACTTATATTGTATTACTTTATTTTATGGTTTGTTTATTAAGTAAGTTGTATAAAAAAATCTACTACTTTTTTAAAGTACAACTTGAGGGGTTGTAACATGTCTAGGAAGTTAAAAAAATAGATGCATGTCCAGAACTTGTAGAGATGAAAGATAAGTAGGTTTATAACATTCTAGGAAAGATATGAGGTCTTAGTTATCAAAATGACATTAGTCAAACTAAGAGATTAAAATGAGGTAGAAAGAGGTAGTGTATGCAATCCTTTTAGTCATAAAAGGTCTAGAAGCTGAAGGTACATCCATGATATATATTTTCCAAGTGTATAAGACTGAGGTGCTATGTAATTCATAAATAGTGTCTACATTTTCACCCTTTAATCTAGTAATGAAATTGATTGTTTAAAAGATAATACATGTGTATTTGGGTATGTATAGCACACATTACCTTTCCTTAAGTCCAGCTTGAGTGATTTGATGGTGACTTACCTATAACCAATATAATTTTATATTATATAATCAATGCATATAATCTGAAATTGAAAGTATTAATATGATTGAAATTGAAAGAGAGGCAAGTTTTGGGGTGCACCTATGTATTGATGTAATTGTCTTGCCTTTTTAGAAATTTGATTTGAAATATGTATCATTATAAATCATTAGAGATAATATTAGGATAAATATAAATTCTATAAAGTGCATATAGCTGAAGATATAGATATATATTGAAGGAAACATGCCCCCAACCTTGGAGAAAAGGTGAGATTCCACTTGACAACTGAGATTAGCTTAACTATGAAACCCAATCATAATATAACATGGTGAATTTGATTAAACCAATTTAAAAGAACTATAAAATTGGTAATATTGGATTATGTAATCTAGTCCAACCTATAAACTTTGAAAGATTAAATGATTGAATCACCTCAACATACCAAAAATTGAACCAAATATTATAGTAGGTTGGCTCAATACAGTCCATAAAAGTCTAACCTAGTGGGTGATGATAGTCCCTAAAAGTGTTTAGAATATGAAACTAATTTTATTTTTCAATATTAAGTGCACATTTCATAGCATATGCACCTTAGATATGTCTCATGTTGAAACTATGTATAACAATGGTACCAATGTATAAAATTATACCAAAATGTGTATCTAAATCATATAACTATAAATTTGGCTAATTTGAAACTATGTAATTGTGGAGAACATGTTTCCAAAACATATCACCACTATAATCTAAAACTAAAAAACTAGTGTAAGTGTGGAAAGCATATTTCCAAAACATGCCCCCACTATAATCTGAATCTGAGAACTGGTGTAAGTGTCAATGTGGAGGACATGTTTAAAAAACATGCCTCCACTATAATTTGGGTACACTACATATTATAAATGTAGAGAAAATGTTTCCAAAACATGCCCCACTGAATCTAAAACTGTGACAAATGTGGAGAACGTGTTTCTAAAACATGCCCCCATTATAATCTAAATCTCGTGAACTAGTGTAAGTGTGGAGAACATATCTCCAAAACATTCGACCACCATATATCTAAATTTGTGAATAATGTGTAATCCATGCCTCTATGGCATTCCCCCACTAATACCCCCCCTTTTGAGGTGAAGGGAATTAAAAACTGGCAGTTACCTTACCTCTAAAGGATAAGATAACTATGTAAACTATGAATGTACCTTGTATCATATATAGGTAACATGTCTAGGTAGATGTATCATTAAATCATAAATAATGTGATCACATCAAGTCCTAAAATTCATAATATAGATCATGGAAACATCTAGATAGTAATAATATAATCTCAACAAGCAATCAAGATCACTCAAAAATAAAATCAAGAGACAAAGGTCCAAGGAGACTACCAATAAGTGGCATGTTCAAATGCCACATAATTAAAGGGACATGACTTAGTCAAATGCCCATAAAATTAATAATGATAAATTCAAATGTCAACATACAAAAAATAATGACATATTCAAATGTCAAATAAGTAAACAAAAGCATAGGGGCCACAAATAATTAAACATATTTAAATACTCAAACAAGTAAGATAATAACAAGGCAAGACACTCAAGAAAGTGTATAGATGAAATCATAATCAACCATCATAAACATAACATACTAGTCCATAGATCGTATATGTTAGCAAAAAATATTAATTACATAGTATATCAAGTACACTACAAAATATATATAAGCATGGATAACGGCATCTGTAATTACATATATGAGCTCAAACATGAAAAGTAAAGTAACCATAGAATGATATAATTTGGATGTATCATGAGCAAATAAGTAGATTCCCCTAATTTCCATATGACATGAGTAGAAAAAGGCACAATATATAAAAGTGCATAGATCATATATCTATGTATTCTTATATCACACTTAAAAGATATGTGAAACACATGTGTATATTAAATACTGATATGCCATCTACCAACATGGAACCAACAACATATATGCCAAAGAGCTAATAAAACATGTAAATGCTGAATATATTTTTGGATTTTTGAAGTTTCTTTTTTTTTAGAATTTTTGAAAGGAATATACTATCCCGTGATCTCATCCAAAGGATGATCATAGGTATCTTCCCACTATGAACCTAGAGAAATAAACTAGTGCTACTATCGAAGATCATGTAAGGGTGCAATATATGTCACCATAGTAACTAAGATGCTATGTGTATATATAATATTACTTTATGGTTATGAATCATAAATAATAGGAGTGGCGGTTCATGGAACCCATCATTTAGTGCTTTGTGGCTTATTTGGAATAGTAGTAATGGGAACATGTGTAGGTTTTATGTATATTTGAATATGTCATGTAGTATATAAGTATTATGTGGAACACACTATAAATATTAGATGTAATGGTTTATCAAGTACTACCCACCTGGTAAATGGAATTTCATATTCCTTACTTTTTATGGAAGATTAGTTGTAGGAGGTTTAAAAATTAATTTCTTAGGTATAGATTTATCTTTCTCAAGAGGATGTTCATATGGAATTTTATAAATTATAATTACCCAATTGGCATGAATGTATTTAAAACATCCATGAATTGTAGAGGGTACTACTCAAATTTTATGTATCTAAGGTCATCCCAATAACATATCAAAGACACATGTGGAAGGTATAATTTAGAAGGTAACTATATGGGTGAGGCCCGACTATAAAGGCAAGTTAATCTCACCAAGAACTTGTTGTGAGGTCCCATCAAATGCTCTAAATGATCTAGTCAAAGGATGTAAATCATTATTCATATAACCCAAATGGGTAAGTAATGTCATGATAAAAATGTTATTGCTTGCACCATTGTCAATCATAACATTGTGTATAAGTTGGAGGTTAAGGTATACTCAAATGAATAAGGAATGAAGATCTAAGTCATCATCCATAATCTCACTATAATTTAAATTAATTGAGGGTCTCTAAACCATAGGAGTTATATGCCATGTATAGGTACCAATAATCCCATCCAATGGGTGCTCATAATGAGATGGACTAGGATGCACATTATATTCCATTTGCACTTATAGATCTTTCTTTAAATGATCTTGTGAAGGATTTTTAAATATTTTCTATTTTTGGTGGTCAACAAGTTGTGAATCTTATTCCTTTAGAGGATCATCAAATATAAATTTTCTATCATTAATGAGGTCTTATATCTTATGCTTCAAGTTAAAACGTATGTTTGTAGAGTACCCAAGGCCTTGTTGATAGCCATGATAAGCATTCACATCATGCCCTTTGGGTAAAGGTCTAATCATATCAACATCTATAGGATGAGGGAGAGATTTAATATGACACACTATAAGCCATAGGAGTAGTGAAGTGGGAGACTCGGGTAAGCAAGAAAATTTTCTCTGTGGTGTATTAGATAACACAAGATAATTAAGTAGTTATGACACCACATTAACCAATGTGTATGCTTATTTTTTATGCTCGAGAGGTTTGACATTATAACTTAGTCTGATAGTATATTGGTTAGTATATGTAGATGTAGTCAGTATATTTGCTACATTATTAAGTTTTTTCAATAATAATTTTCATTGCATAATCACAAAAAATATGGTATAAATTATCTAAATATTTATTTATTGTGAAAAAAATAGACTCATGTAAAGGAGCAACCAAAATTTTCTTGAAGATGTCTTGAAGCTCTTTATCTGCCATAGGATTAGTCATTTTAGCTAACATCATCTTGTAATTTAATACATAATCATTAATAGGTTCATTAGTTCCCTGTTTTATCTTTAAAATTAGAGAATAAGAACCTTTTTTTGGTAATGTTAATAGATAAGTGTGCTAAAAACTGATCTACAGGGGGTTTGAAGGTGTTTAATGGTTGTGTTGGTAAATCAGAGAACTACCTTAAATCATAGTCCTTTAATATCATTGAAAATAATTTGGTCAAAAGTTTATCATTGGAGGCATAATCAAGGTATGATGCATAAAAATATTGAAGGTGTTATTCAGGATCACCCTTGCCATCATAAAATGTGAACTTAACTACAATAAAACTAGTTGGTAAGGGGTGCAAATATACATATAATTCAAGAGGTTTGTGCAACACCTCTTGTAAATAAATAACATAAGGATATTTCATATATTTTATTTAAATATTTGTAACCTTAATTTTTTTTTTAAATATAGTTTGGACAAGATCTTACAACTCTTGGTCTTTTAGGCTGGACATTTGAAAAGTTACCAAAGAAGGTGTACCCATAGTTTGGGTAGATATAGGCATTAAAATTGATATTTGGGATAAAACATTTATGTTTCTCATGTAACATGTGTTAATAGTAATTTTAGGGAACAAAAATTTAAATACATATCCCATTCCCTTATTGTAAGTATAAAGCAGTAATGTGCTCAAGGGGAGGGTTGTTGGTATATGGGCATGACCCATAGCCCAACTAACATGATCAATAGATGGACCTACTTGTCATCTATGTTTTGTTTTTTTTTTAGTTTCTAATATGGCTCTTAGGATTTAATCAAAAACTTTAGGTATTTTATAAATATGTTCATGGAAAAAATCAATTTATTGCACTTGTTCCTGATTTATTTTCTCTTGTTCATTAATTTCATTAGACTTGTGGTTTTCATTATTAGAATATTCTTCTATGATAACATCATTGGTATGTTTCTCATTATCAACATTGGTATCATCATGATCCATAGGATTAGGTTCCTCATTGGTTTTATACATCTTTAGTAGTATGAGGGGAATATCAATGTGTTCAATAGGCACACCTCCCAATATAGGGCTATGCCTAGGTTGCATGTAGGATAATATGAGTATGAAATGAAAAAGTACAACATAAATCCTTAGCTGATTGAAACCCTTAAGAATATAAAAAAAATTACATTCACATGAATCAATTTCACCAAATTTTTATCCCTAAAATATAGATATGGGGAATCTAAGGTTAAAAGGGGAAGAGATAGCCTGGGGCACAAGGATGGTAGAGTATCCCTAAAGAAGGCAAATTATTTTTAAAACTCAAATATAACATATACTAAATTTATTATGTTGACATATACTAAAATGGAAAGTATAACTATGCTAGATATTGTAATGATAATCAAAACAAGATATTTAGATATTTTTTATGATAATACAGTTCTAGAAATTGAATAGGTAAAAATTATACTAGATGTAGACACCTAAATTTGGCCACTGATAACCTCCAATTAGGATTTTAACCAGTTTCTACCCAAAATGCACAATTTGGCCTAAAATCACTAAAACATGCTAAAATATTTGAAACTAACATATTCAAGTGCCAATTTTAGCTAAAGTATCCCTAAATGGGGCAATACATTTTATGGGCCAAGTAAATTTGATTAGATCATTCTTAGTCAAAATGCTAATTTTGCACTTCGGTGCTCTGGATTGCTCTTTCCTATCAAATCTCTTACACAAGATGTATGCCTTTGTTATTTGTTTTCAATAACATTCCAAAAGGGATAATGGATCCAAAGCATCTGACATCACCTTCCAATTCTAACATAGTCAAATTTTGGACCAATAACAAGGCATTCAGATCAATTTGAGTAATTTGTGCATAAATTGTTTAAACATGCTTAAGAGTTAATTAAACCAAATTAGAGCTTAATCAAGAATTACATAGAAACTTGTTGAATACTTGTTTTTTAGAAATGAATATTGAATATTGGCATTATCAGGTGACCTCATTTCTTGGGGAGACATCCCTTGGCCATAAATGCCACAAATATCAGGATTCATGCCTCCCATGCCTCATCAATGCCTTCCATGATGCCTTACATGCCTCTTAATTACCCCTTATTCCAATGTCATGATGAGGATAATTATAAACTTAATTCCAAAAATTGAACTAATTCTCAACCACACATCTCAATCTCAAGATGGACGATTCATGTTGATTCTAGATATTCTCAAAAATCTATAAATAGGAGGCCTTATCACAAAATTTCTAAGCTATTTTGGTGAAAATTTACAATGCACAAATATCTTCAAGAAGCCATTACAATTATTTTTACCATGCCAAATTGATTCAAAGCCAAGCTAAAGCCACAAGGTGCCAAGGAGAGATGGAGGTAGACAAGTTTCCATTACAAAGGACTTCATGAGCACAAACTGAGAAAGCCACTACAACAAGCATTTTGGAGCATCCAGGGAAGGTAAAAGAGGGTTTATTTTGCATTTTAGTTGTGTGTTTTATTAATTTTTTTTAAATAAGCTCTCCCTAGTGTCTAGGCCTAGAAATTTTATGCTAATTAATGTGTTTCTTTCATTTTATTTTCATTTTAAAACTAACACCATACTGACCATCCTCTCTTGAATCAAATTCCTAGATCGCATTATGGCATGCCCGATGGGACTAGATGCATCCCACACATGAAGAAGATCATTTTTTAGCTTTAAAATCTTCATTTGGATCATTAAAACTCTTCCTAATTAATTTTCTAACTTTGTTTTGCCATTTTTGTTTGCCATGAGTTTACACAATAACTTACATCAGTTAGTAAAACTAACATCAGTTGGATAGCTATCATTGGTCACATTGGTATAACCGATGTTGGTTAGATACCTATCATCAGTTAGCAAATGTAACCATCATCGATTATATAACTGACGTCGATCACTATGTTTTTCTTAAAACACAGACCTAAGAGCTCTTTTTTTAAAGTTCATTATTTCAAACCCAAAAGAGCTTCAAGGCTAAAGGACATGCTAAAAATTTTATTATAAGTGCAAGCTTGACATTTAATAAAAACATGTTTTAATCACCTTTTGCATGTTTATAAATCAATTAGAAACCTTGTTTTGGTGTTTAACAAAAAAATTAGATGTTTATGGTGAATGTTTTCAATGTTTGCAACTAATACCAAGGGGTCAAATTAATACCACTTCATTTTTTGTTTAGGATTAAAAATGAACTCACCTTTTCAAGCTTTTTGTATTCACTTAGTTGTTTAAATTTATTTTTTTTGGGTAAAAAGATAGATGTTGTGTGTATTCTCTTCCATTTGTCCCCTTTAGGGAACCCTTGGAATCAGAAGTGTCATTCCTATTGCAAGAAGCCTAGTCCAAGGCTTAGAAAGAATGTCATCTAAAGCACTCCCCAAAAACTCATCAAAGTTTAGGTGACCTTGAAAATGACCCTAAAGTCTTTCTTTTTTTATGTCTTTCATTGCATTGCATTACATTTTAGTTTTTAAGGGGGATGTCATTACCTCTCACAAGTTCTTTAGGGAAGATTTAACCTAAAGTTTCACCTCCCAACATTGACTTCACCTACTCCTTTGGAGTTGCACATAGGACGTATCTACATTTGGACATCACACTACAGTGAGAAAATAGCAGGATGTAGTGGTTGTAAAAAAGACTAGACCTTTTTACAACTAGCTAATACTATGATCACCCAATTTTTGTGCTTTTCTTTTTCATTGTTTGACGTGAAAGTCATTGTGCAATTGATTCTCCTAGACACATTTAAAGCTTGATAGTTTAGTCAACCCCACATTGGCATACCCTTGCTACGATTTAGATGATTATACTTAGTGTATTTCTGGACCATTTTCTCATTTGGTATGTTTTGAGACTAAAACTTGTTTATTTATTTATAAATCCATGTCAAAACCAATTTTTCTATACGTCACTCTTTTGTCTAAAGAGGCATTATGCTAAATATTTTACACCACACTTGCGGCTTGAAATTTTTGCTAAACTTATTTTTGTGTGTGTCAAATGAATTGTGAAGGGTAGCATTATGCTGGCCAAAACATGTCAAAACATTTTGAGCCTTTTAAGTCTTTAAAACATAACATTGACCACATTACTTGAGCATGTTTATGTCATTAGGCTCCTCAATTTGTTTCAATACTTGTTTACCATTATATCAAAACCATTTTTCAAACCATATCATGTATACCATTTAGACCTTTGTCATGTGCCATCATGTTGTCCAATCTTGTCTAGCTTGTTTGGTCAAATCCTAGTTTTTACTATTGAGTTTTCAATTAGCTTTGTCAATTTTAGATTCAAACATTGATTGATTTATGTTTTGTCCTTAATTCATGGGGCTAATACATAGATCTTTCTCTTTTGGGTTGCATAACTTCAGTTAATCGATTACCCAAATTTGAAAACTATTGATGGTTTGTTTGTTTAGTACCTAGCCTTATCATTTTTTGTGAATTTATTTAGAAAAAGATAGTCTTTCTTCAAAGAGCCTTTTGTCTTATGCCTTATACCAATTTATCATGTTTATGTTTGATTATGTGTGTCAGGTTTTTGTCGAAGTTATTTCCAAACTTGTTAGATTAAATCAAATCACATCAGCCTTTGTTTCAAGTCTAGCTTTTGATGCCATTTGGCCAAAAGTCGTAGCATGCCTATTTGTTTAAGCCTAGCTTTTGACTTCATGTTTGGATAAAAGACCTAGTAACTCAAATTTTCCCTTTCCTATATTAGACCTTGTTTGGAACACTTTAACCTAGACCTTTGTCATGTCAATTTTTTTTAGACACCTAACCTTTTATGCATATGGAATTTGACATTCGACATTTGATATTAGACTATTTTATGCCAAGTCTTTACAAAAATCATTTTGCCAATACAGCTCCACTTTTAGACCACATTGGAGATACAGCTCCACCCTTTTGACCAAGTTAGACCAAGTTTGAACCATTTATCCTTTTAGACATAGTTTTTTAGAGTTTGTAGAACTCTAAGCATTTTTGTTTCAAAGATTTCATCATTCACGTGGATATGTCTCGCTACACTTATGGTGGAGTCACATACAATCCAATTTATGATAGAATGGCTACATAAAATCCCATTAGGAACCTCTATAGAGAAAGATTTTCTAAGGATTTTTATTATTCTCCCTACAATATTCCATATGGGAAACATAGTCAAAATCCACAAAATCCAAATCAAAACCTTGATTTCCATGAAGAGGCTTACGAGGATAACTTTGAAGACCCAACTATAGATAATTTTGATTGGGATATGGATCCATACCCTATTTACAATAATCACTACATGGAACACAGTCAAGAATTAGCTTATGAGTCAACTCACAACTGGGATGATATGGTTTATGAGGAAGATTTGGATGCTTTAGCTTGTGCAAGTAACCCAATTTCATGATGTCCTTTTGTTATCCAATCATCAACTACCCCTAACCCTTATTTGGATTATATGAGCTATCAAGCTCTATAATATCAAAAGAATACTATTACCATTCCTAGTCATAGTCCTTTAGCTTGTGCAAGCAATCAAGCTCTACAACTCCCCTTCATCATTCCAGGACCTAGTCCTTTCACTTGTGTGAGAAATCAAGCCCCAAAATGCCCTATCATTACCATTTCAAGACTTCATTCTTTGGCTCATGTGATAAATCATGCTCCCTAATGTCCTACCATTATCTAACCACAAGTCATTCCTTGTCTAGTGCCAATCCCATCCAAACCTCAATTGATCCAATCCTTTAAAGACCAAGCTATATTCAAAATTGGTATTTTCCAACTCATTTAAAACCAAGGCCAAGAAAACCAACCAATCCAAGATGTTTCTATTGAATCAACCATTTGTGATAAATTAACCTATGATGAATTGCATATTGATCTTATACCAGTTATTGAGGAATCTCACTCTGATAAGCTAGTCTTTATTGAGTCACTTCTTAATGATTATAACTACCTTTGGGAAAATCATTACCTTGACCATATGCTTATTTTTCAAGAGCCTCCTATTGACAATTTAGTCTCTAAAGAGTTCTCTTGACCTATTTCCCATCTTAGAGGAGTCTTACTTTGACAAACCAATTTTTGTGGAACCTATTATGTCATCATAGGTTATTACTTGTCCAATACCAAATATTCAATAAGACATCATTATAATAGAGTACCCATCATATGTAGAATCAGAGCTAGAGTCAGGTTCTATTCTTGAACTAACATTAGACTTAACATCAGAATCAGAATCAACATTAGTTTCAACATCAGATTCAAAGTCCCTTGAGATAGAATTAGATTCAAAAGAAGAATATGTTCATGGTTGTTACAACATTGGTTATGCATGCCTTATAGATCAATTTGAATACATTTGTGATCCTTTTACAATTTATTAGGATGATTACTTCAACTTTGACACAAGTTCTCTTAATATCTTCTATAAGGATTGTGATGCCAACACCCATTCCATTACTATTCCATAGGCCATTACCATCAACCAAAATAGCCATATCATTGACATTCTATCTCCCACAAGTGTTGATTGGGATCGATAGAATCACACTTTATTAAACTACATCTATGGTGACATAGTAGTTGAATAATAATGAGGATAAGACCACATTCATATAATATAAGAATACTCTCCTAGTGAAACCTTTCTAAAGGCACTAGGGGATAATCAAAGTCAGAACTCAACATCTTTTAGTGAAACTTTTTCAAAAGTGCTAGAAGAAAATCAAAGTCAAAAGCCAATGGTCATTAGTGAAACCTTCTCGGAAGTGCTACAGGACAATCAAGACAAATTTATTAGTGAAAACATCTTTGAGGCACCAATAGCTGAGCACAAAATTTATTCATTTTTGGATGAAGAAAAAATCAAAGATCAAATCAAAATAGCTTCCTATATATAGCCTAATCAGATGGTAGCTATTCTCAAGATCAAACAAAAAAAAATGGTGGTCCGATTGAGAGAAAAATTATTTGGCCCTACCATAACCAAAGTTATATTAAATCTGGCATCAACAATATTGCATGTGACTGAATGTTCCAATCTTCATTTATTTCCCAACCATTCCACATTCCATTATCTACCATTCTATTTCATAATCAAACCTACCATCCATTATTTGTCCTTGTTTACCATCCATGGTCACACTTTTCTTTATAGAGGCTACAAAGATACATTGTCTCGATGTTTGAAGGAATCAAAATCAATGACTAATGAAGATCATAAAAGCATTCTTGACAACCCAATCTATAGCCAATTGTTGATGAAGAAATTATTCAAATGAGGTGTGGGATAGTAATTAACATGATGAGTATTCTATTTGTATCATTTGTTGATTAGGACGTGAATCTCCCTATCATTAGGAATAATATAATAAAAAACCACACCTAGGTCAAAAACATGTACCATACCATTTCACATTGCCATGCCATTACCGTTGTTACATATGCCTATTTTCCATTGTCACATATTCCTACCATCTACCCCATCACTTGGGGGTAACCCTCTTACCATTTTATCCAATCTATCTAGACCATAATTATCTATAGCAATACCATATCATCTTATCATTCCATTCCCATTTAGACCAAAGCCTATTTTTATTCATCCTACCCAATCCTATTTTGATCTTTAGCTCATTTGGTTCTTCCTGCACCTTTTGCGGGGGGATTCAAATCAAGTTTCAACAATCAATCTAATTCATGTTTATAATGACATTATATGAAATTAGAGTGATATTTGATCTAGAACTATATCTTTCATTTTCCATCTTATATCAAGTTTATTTATGTGAGCCTGATTATAACCACCTATGGGCAAATCAGTGTTTCACCAGTCTTGTTAATAATTATAACCACCTATGGGAAAATTAGGATCATTGACCTATGATATTATATCATAGTTATAACTACATATGGGAAAAATATGGGAAACACTTATTTATCATGCATTACCACATCACCTTGCCATTACTATTTTCATTTGACTGGCCATTTGTCAGATTTGAGAACTTGTTGGGACCTAGTTAGTTTTTCCCCACCTTATGTGTGGATGGAATTACTATGACTTGAGGTCATTTTAAGATTATGTAGGTCATGCTCAAGTCATTTTGAGGTCACCTCAATACCCCTTTCCATATGCTCTCACCATTTTTTGAAAAACCTAAGCCACACTCACACTATTTTGTGAGCAACCTAAGCCATGCTCTCACCATTTTACCAGTAACCTAAGCCATGATCTCACCATTTTTCAAGAAATGTAATCCATGATCTCACCATTTTATGAGAAACTTAAGCCATGATCTCACCATTTTTTGATCTTGAACCATTTATTGTCTTGTCATTCTTGATTTATTTGAGATACTTCAAAAAATTCCAAAAACATTTGAAAATTTGTTAGAAAAGAACAAAAACATTGACCACTTCTTTGCCTTAAGGATTCTGGGAACCCTTACTAAGTTACAATAAAATCACTTGTCACTTAGTTTCCCAATCCTTTTTGTCCTTTTCTCTCATGCACTTACCATTTTTCAAGACCATTCATTTTCTTCTATCACATCCATTCTGTTTGTTTTCATCAGTTATCACATTCTTCCCATTACCTAGGAGAACTACATTTAGCCTGAAGTTTTTTATTAGATATTACATCCATGGAACTATATAGGTAGTTTCTACTTACCTAGTGCATATAGAGATAGCTCAGCCACCCCCTTCCTTTTCTTCTATTCCCCCATTTTATTCATTTATTCAGTTATCGCCTATTTTCTAGGGGCAATGTTCGTATTGTTTATTTATTTGTTTTTGTTTGTTTGTCTATTTGTTTATTTGATTTCATCACTATTGCCTTGATTCAATTTATGTGTGTTCATTAAGTGATTCCTTTCCCACACTTATACTCTAATCCATCCATATTCATATGTCTACATTGTCATCATGGTTTCTATCATTGGTGAATTATTTTCTATTGAATATTGGATCACGGGAGTCAATCCTTATGCATATTTTAGCCAAGTCCTCATGATTTTATGCCATGATGCCTATCAACATGTGCTACAATAAACCTCAGCTTCAAGAAGTCTATTTAGTAATGGTGTTATCTCTTTGGCACCGACATCTTGATTCCATCCCAATCATATCCCAAAAAGAGTTATAACCATGAAAAAACTTCAACCTTTATTAGTTCAGATGAGCATCTCCCTACTAGTAGGTTGTTTCATTTCATCATTACCCTCTATGTTAATTTATCATCATCATTGACCAAGTTTATCATGTTTTCCATAATTAGGGTCTAATGATTATAACCACCTTTGGGAAAATCATTGCACACCATCCCACCTACATTTCTCAATGATTATAACTGCCTTTGGGAAAATTATTGTGTTGTCACCACTTTATATTTTCCACCCATATAGAGGCTTGTTGTTCTCTTATTTTTTGTCCTAACTGGGGTAGCTCCATCTTATCAATGATTATAACCACCTTTGGGCAAATCATTGTGTTATCATACCATGTTTCCACTATCAAGGTACAATGCTTATAACTAACTTTGGGAAAACCATTATACACCATCCCACTTGCATTTTCCATGACTTTGACTACTTTTTCAATATCATTGTGTTTTTATCCCCATCATCTTTACTTTCTTTAGTCCCCTTATTTCACTTCTTTCTTTTCAATGGAATGCTTTTTTACCTACTTGTGTTAACCATTCCCTCAAGGGGGCATCATACAATTAGTTTATCATCATTGTAGTTATAGGCATAAAATACCTTTTCATTATTTTAGAATATGTTATTGTCCTTATAACTTGTAACACCTTTCTAAATAGGGGGAAATTGTAGACACCTAAATTTGGCCACTAATAACCTCCAATCAAGCTTTTTACCAATTTATACCCAAAATGTACAATTTGGCCTAAAAATACTAAAATATGCTAAATGATTTAAAACTGACATACTCAAGTTCTAATTTTGGCTAAAGTATCCCTAAATAGGGTAATGAAATTTATGGCTAGTTAACTTTTGTCATATCATTCCAAGTCAAAATTCCAATTTTGCACTTTTTATTTGTTGTCAATAACATCCTAAATAGGATAATATATCTAACTCATCTGACATCACCTTATAATTCCAATCTAGTCATTTTTTAGACCAATAACAAGGCATTCTGATCAATTTGAGTAATTTATGCATAAAGTACTTAAACATGCTTAAGATATAATTAAACCAAATTAGATCCTAATAAATAATTCCATGAAAACTTGTTGAATACTTTTTTTTTTTTTTAAATATTGAATATCTGCATCATTAGGTGACCTTATTTCTTGGGAAGACATCCTTAGGCCATAAATGCCAAAAATATCAAGATTCATGCCTCCCATGCCTCATCAATGCCTTCCATGAAGCCCTCCATTCCTCTTAATTACCCCTTATTCTAATTTCATGATGAGGATAATTATAAACTTAATTCCAAAAATTGAATTAATCCTTAACCACACATCTCAATCTCAAGATCGATGATTTAGGTTGATTCTAGACATTCTCAAAAATTTATAAATAGAAGGTGTTACCACATCATTTCTAGGCTATTTTTGTACAAATTTATAATTTAAAAATATATTCAAGAATCCATTTCAATTAGTGTTACCATGCCAAATTGATTCCAAGCCAAGCCAAGCCAAAGCCACAAGGTACCGAGGAGAGATGGAGGTAGACAAGCTTCCATTGCCAAGGACTTCATGAGCACAAACAAAGCAAGCCACTACAACAAGCATTTTGGAGCATCCAAGGAAGGTAAAAGAGAGTTTATTTTACATTTTAGTTGTGTGTTTTATTCATGTTTGTTAACTAAGCTCTCCCTAGTGTCTAGGCCTAGATATGTTATGCTAGTTAGTGTATTTCTTTCATTTTTTTATTTTAAAACTAACACCATACTAACCATCCTCTCTTGATTAAAATTCATAGATCACACTAGATATGGATTTTAGATCAGTCACTTGATTCATTAAATTATACCTTTATATCTATAGACACTCATCAACATGGGGTAGTTACATCCATGTTCCTATCTAATTTAGATGTAGGTGTTCAATATAAAATACATGTTGAAATTAAAGTAACTACCTAGATGCTTATGGTTTCTATGTCACCTTCACTCTAGTGTATTTAGATCTGGGTCATGGACTGTCACTTCTTGTCAAATACCAAAACCTTATTTTTTCATCTTCACAGTGGCTATGGGAACATGGGTTAGTGAAAACATGATGTTGAGTTTCCCCAAAGAGCCCTCTACTATTAAACATTGCCTACATATCCAATACTCTAAAGAGAAACTCAAATTTATGTATTTATCCTTTACGTATTGGATTATGTGTGAATCATCATGTAATGTGTGATAATCAAGTATAATAGTGACCTATCTTGTAACTTATAAAATGTGGCTCATAGAATGCCCCTTTAGTACTTCAAATGTATATTTTTTGTCCTTATGACTAATATGGAAATAAGAGAAAATAAGGAAGCTTTACTCATTTGAGTGCTTGACTGAGTGATTTTGATAAGTTTCCTTATGAAATTCTAGGTATGTGCTATGTGTGGAATGAATTAGGATTGATCTTGTATTTAGACCAATCCCTTTGGAAAATATCTTATATTAAATCACTTAGGTTGACCATAGGTATACGTTTCATTTTAAAATTGGATGACTTTAGGGTTCTTGACACTTACATTTAAATAGAACACTTGTGTTGATGTAGGCATCTGACTAAGATGCAAGTCTCTAGGCAGTTATAAAATAGATGCAGGTCTAGAACTTATAAACATGGAAGATAAATAAGTTTATAACATTTTAATAAAGATATAAAATTTGAGTCATCAAAATGACATTGGTCTGACTAAGAGATAAGTAATGGGGCATAGAGAGGTAGTGTATGTGAGCCTTTTAGTAGTGTAAAAGGTCTAGAATCTAAAGGTATACCCATGATATGTATTTTTCAATTATACAAGATTGATGTGTTATATAATGCAAAAATTATATCTACACAATTGCATAATAACACTAGGTGGGATAACTATGTGTGGATTGATTTATTTCCTTAGAATATGAGATATGTAAGAATTGGTCATTTTTAAAATGGGGGTGATTGGTGTCAGCTCATCCACTTAAACTTTATTTATTTTTTTATTTTCCTAGATCTCAAAAGCACACCTAGGTTTTAAGGCAAAAGAGACTAATTTTTTGAGTCATGTAGATTTTTAGGGCTCAAGATCGTAAATACATAGCCAATAAAGATGTAAGTAGGTGAAAATATAGTGACTATTCCTCATTTATACATAGTTTATTACCTACTAGCATAGGTCACTAATTACCATTGATATTGATCTAGATCTTCAAAACTAACCCTACATAAAAATAGAATCTATTCCACAACTGAATGAACCACATGCCTAATTTATCTTTATTTTCACTTATAGAATATAGTCACAATCAAAAAATAAACTATAAAAGTTAAGTAATCATCCCTTTATTTTACTTATTATAATTAGCACATGCCACTTATCAAATCATTATAATTAGTTTTAGTATTTTACATTTAGATATATGTTTTAATGACATGTCTTAATATCTAAATTATTATACTAGTTTATATCTTAAATAGATTAAGTAATTAATATTAATAAAAATTTAGGGTAAAAAATATTTGTGAACCTGTACACATTGATCAAACCATCCTTCCAAGGTTTCATATTTTTTCCTAGGGTTTTAAATTTCACTTCTAATTTCCTTACATAGAAAATAACTTTTCAAATTTTTCATCTCGAGGTTTCATGATCTATTTTTTATTTCTATACACAATTAATATTTTCATCTTCAACCTTAAATATTCATTAGGGTTTCATCCTCCTAAATTTTTGGATTTGAGTCTTAGGATTTTTTTCAGACTTAATGTTTTATTATTCCGTAAAATACACATTAATCATGACCATATTCAATGAATATTACTAGGTAACACAAGTAAGTTACTCTTTCCATAGTGTTATACATGGATAAATTATCTTATTTAGATAAATTATGTAATTAAAAGGGTAAAAAAGATCAAATATAAGACCAATAATAAGGCCAAAATGAAGAATGAACAATCCCAATCATATTTTTGTAATATCCATTTTGAGTTGCCTCTTGTTACCACTATATGGAAAAGGACATGTGTGACTCATATTATTCCTCCCTATAATTTCAAAATTTTGATATTTACCATATATTTTATATTTTTATCCCTTGGCTCATATCAAATCTTATAATCCATGTTGTTTTGACATGAAGGGATAAGGTGACCCATCTAGTAGTACAAAACAAATGACCTTACCAAATCCTTCCTAAACCCAAACCACCACCTACCAACAAAGTTAATCAATATAAGGGGAATGATACCATGGATAAACTAAAAAAAACCCATTTCAAAATTTAATTGTTATAATTACTTTAAATAAAGCTTGTGTATAAAGACACTATTTATGCATCATTATGTTATACAACTTTACCAAATGTTATAGAACCAATTTATGTGGCTTCTATTATCAGTAAATTGTGATGGATAGTGAAAAGAATATATTTTTTAAAAGAATACTTACCTCCTAAACAAATTATAGTTCAACATCTACAATTTTATATTAAATTACATGTTCAAAATAAGGTAGTTAAATATGTTTTGGTGGATAATGGATCAAGGTTAAACATTTGTAATATCTACTTTTTTAACCTACTTGGTATTTAGGTTGAGGATATTAATTACTATAATATTAATATTTATGGATTTGATAACATTTGGAAAAAAATATTAGGGAAAAAATACACAAAATATTACCATAGACCCTTGAACAATAGCCATAATTTATCAAGTCATTCCTAATTACCTATATTATAATATTCTAAATAGAATACCATAGATTCGTGAGATGAATGCAGTTCCTTCTACCCTAATGCATGTTTAAGATTAATTCATCAAGGATATATATACATGACCTTTATATCAAAAACCATTTAAGTATTATGTAGTAAATCAATGCAATGACCATTACATTTCTCATATGCAACCATATTCTCAAGAATCCAAATAAAATGAGATAACAATATCTCATTTAGATCCAATTTTATAACCATCAATAAATATTAATCTATATGGTTTTGGACTTAAATTTTTTAATAAATGGGCTATAGAAGACATGGATTGGGAAAATATGCACAAGGCATTATTCATCCCAGCACATCATCTACACAAAAAGGATGACAAGGTCTTGGGTATACATAAAAATCAAAAAATAATAAGAAAATAAAAACCACACAAATTATTATTTATAAATAAGTATTCAAAACATAACCAAAACCAACTCAATTTCATAATACACCTACACTACAGTTGATATACCCTCATTTGATTGATGATGCAGCTTCCCAAATATTTGTACATCAAATGAATTTATGAATTATACATATATTATATAATAATTTGGGGCATATGAGGATATTCCTTCCTTTTATCATAAAAATAGGTTTCCTCATGTAACCACCTCCAAAATATATTTTAAATAGTGTGAAAATACTATTATCCATATCCAAGTAGATGACCTAGATATCATCCCTACAACATTGTATATAGAAGATATATCAATTATAATTAATGAAGGCATAATATTTTTTTTTATGTAATATATAAGGATCCTAGATTAGTAATAATATAAATTATGTTACATAAATTTTAAGGAAAAATACTTTGACAAATTATACATGACTAGCCAAAAATATTCATGTAGGCTTAGCTAGATATGCCAAGAATTGATCCCAAATTTGTATGACATAATATCATACTTTACCCTAATCTCAAGATTATGCAACATAATATTTTAAAAATACATTTAAAAGTAGATTTATTATTAAAATAATAAATATATATATTATTTTATGTATGAATTATTCAATTCATTGATTATCCTAAATGGGACTCTAATATAGTACTAGTTACAAAAATTAATGGACAATTTTTCTATTGTAAAAATTATCAAGACTTAAATAAAGATTTTACAAATGATAAATTCCCATTAAAAATATTAATATGATTTTTATTCTACATATGTCTATGTGATGTTATCATTCATGCATGGCTTCTCAAGATACAATAAAACCCAATTTAATTTAGAAGATTGATAAAAAAAAATCATTTACCATACCATGGGGAATATTTTGTAATGTAGTCATGCCCTTTGGACTAAAAAATAATAGGGATACTTATTAATGAGCCATGAACCAAATATTTCTTAATTAAATATATGAAATTGGGAAATACTATATGGATGATCTACTTTAAAAATTAATACAATGGCATCATGTTATAGTTTTGCAAAAAATATTTGAACGGTTAGGAAATAAGTTGTGCACCTAAATCCAAATAAATGTGTATTTTGGGTATCTTCAAGAAAATTATCAAGATACTTCATATCTTAATGAGCCATTGATCTAGATCAAAATATTTCAAATCTATTTTAGACATTCCTCCACCAAAAATACTTACACAACTATAGCTATTACAAGGAAAAATCCAAATGATAAGAATTTTTTGGCCCAAATAGATGATAATATGAAACCATTCACATGTTTACTCAATAAGGATACAAAATTTCAACATGGTTTTAATGAAATAAAATAATATATAATTAATGTACCTATTCTTATAACTTTAACATGAGATAGACCTTTATTATTATACATTTCAACCACAGATCATTCCTTAAGGGATTTATTGGCATAATATTATGATGATCACAAAGAGTGATATGTGTATTACATCATTCATATACTTTTTTACTATGATAAAAATTAAAATACTATGGAAAAACTACACCTAACTCTTGTTATTTCTATATATAAATTATAACACTAAGTTCTCAACAATTAGACATAGGTTATCACAAATTTCAATCCACTCAAATTCTTCACGTCAAAGACATACTTATAAGGACACATAGATAAATGGGAGTTTTACTCATGGAATTTAATCTAAAATTCATACAAAAAAATATTAAAATTAAAATTCATTGCAGACTAACTAGTTTTAGTTCCATTGATAGACACACTACTAATCAATGATGATTTTTAGGACAACTTTCCTTTATATCACATAGATGATGATATTTGGACCATGTAATTTGATGGATCCAAATGTACTAAAATCACTGATTCTTATATATTATTCATTATTCCTTAGTTCCAACCCATTCCATTACCATATTGTTTGGTTCTTAATGTAAAAATAACATATCAAAAGATGAGGCATTAACACTTGGGTCATGTACAACACACATGTTACAGATAAAATTGTAATGGGTGTATATGGATTCTTAGTTGGGGGTTCATAAGTTTTCCTATATCTAACAAAAAAAGGAGTAAAATTTAAGCCAATATAAAGAAATGGTAAAACTATTATAGACATACTTTCATCCTTTTTCAATACAAATCATACCTAGAAAATACAACCATCATGATGATACCATGGTTGGCATAGCTTTTTTGATTCCCATATAAATTAATTGTGATCACATAATTTTTACTATGTGATAGTTACAATATCCATTAGTCTTTATATTAAAATTAGAGGCTCTCAAGGTCCTAACAGTTACTCATAATGCATTAAATTTAGAATGGTACAGTGATACACACACAAAAAAATAATTTATCTCGATAAATGATACATGCAATGACAAATGCCAACTAAAAAAAGGATCAATGCTTTATGTTTTAATTTGAATATATTTATTCAAAATATCTTTATAAAGACAATTAGTTTGGTGCCTTAGTTATAAAAAAGCTAAAAATTTCTCTTCTCAATGTATATGAAGTGAAAGTAGATGTCATTTCAGTGAAAAATTAATGTATTATAAACTCTAAAGATAAGGGTATTATTTCCATACATATTAAATAAGAATGATAATATCATGTTCAGTTATGGCCCTAATGTCAGAAACATATTAACCTAAATCATTTTCAATCATAATAATTCCAACCTATTGTTTCACCATGGTCATTCTCTCTTTGGGGCCTCAACTTTATTAGAAAGATAAATTAAAAAATCACGAACACAAATTAATTATTGTAATTACAAAATAATTCACAAAATGGGTAGAGTTCATACCATTGTCATCAACTATAGGTGAATATATATGTGAATTGTTTATGATGAATATCATTTCATGGTTTGGACTACCATCTACCATTTTCAAATATAATGGATCCTCATTCAAGAATAAAATAGTTAAGAGATTATGTGCCAAATACAAGATCCATCACACATTATCTACACCATATTATCCATAAGGAAATGGATAATCATAATAAATAAATAAAATAATTTTAAATGTATTAGTAAAAACAATCACCAAGAATGGTGAATATTGGCATAATCAAATTATTTATGGACTTTAGTCATATAAAAAATATGCTTGTACGCCAAGTCTATACCTTACACTCTTGTTTATGGAATAGAATTATTATTACCTTTAGAGATAAATATACCATATTTTCATGTTTATTTGAAATACATTATCAAAGATAATAAATATCGAGATAAATGATTGCATGAAATATAAACAATAGATGATAAATCCATACAAGCTACTGGTCATCTTAAATTCTAACAAGATTGTATGAAGACAACATATGGCAAGAATTTTCAACCATGAATTTCAAATTGGAGACTTAGTATTAAAACAGAATAAAATTAACACTAATGTAGATAAATAAATAAAAGGAAATTTTAAGCCTAATTAGTTAGGGCCATTTATGGTGACAAACAAATTGGGTATATGAGACTATTAGTTAGCTACACTAAAAGGGAAATATATGAGGAAAATTTTGAACATCATTAATTTACACTAATATTAAAAATAATTTCACATATCCCCAAAAATATATAAAAATAAAAAATTCAAAAATATAAAAACATTCAAAATTTTCAAAATCTGGACTTGGGCATGACATGATTTCTAGACTACATTATTTACATATGTTATTTATCACATGTTTGTTAGATGGAGTATCCTTTTTCATACACACATACATTTCACAATATATGTGTGTGATGCAAGACATATAAGTTACACATTAACATAGAAATGTTATAAATTCCTCTACTCAATGGCCATGTAGATACTGGGGTCATCTTGTTTCAAAGGTATAACTATTACATGTTATATATTTTGATGACATTTCTGCCATTTTGAGATACCTAAATTTATTACACATAC
Organism: Torreya grandis; assembly: GCA_037957365.1. Taxonomy (NCBI): domain Eukaryota; kingdom Viridiplantae; phylum Streptophyta; class Pinopsida; order Cupressales; family Taxaceae; genus Torreya; species Torreya grandis. The sequence goes on from JARHVA010002336.1 coordinate 2,598,292, forward strand.
TTTTCTAATTACACATATCTAACATAGTGATATAAGGATATTTTATTATACTAAGATGTAGCATTGAAATATGTGGATGGTGTAGGATATTTCCCTTATTCTCTTCTCCATTGATGTTGTTTCTCTTTTAATTGATAAGATAATTTGTGTTTGTCTATTAGGTGTGTACCTTTGTATTTTTTTAGACATCTTTATGTCCATTATGTGTGTCTCCTAACCTTGTTTGGTGTGACATAGTTGATGTCCTTTATTTGTGACACCTTATGTCCCTTATGGGTATCCCTTATCCTTATTTTTTGAGACATATTTATATCCATTATATGCATACCTTGTCCTTATGTGTGACACTAACACTTGATATTATTGAGCTTGTTTATCTTGTTGAAATTGAGTGGTTTCATGATCCATATCATGCACTTTTACTGTGCATTCTAATTCAATTATCCTACTATTATGTGTTTCATTGATACATTTATCTAGACATGATACTTATATTACCTAAATTCCATATGTTATATACATTACTTGACCAGCATATACATTACTATGATGACATATTGTACACTTATTCATATGATATTACATAATTATATCTTTATACATGACATGCTATAGTTTGTGAACTAGGAATTTGACACAAGAGAGGGGGTTAGATCAAGTATTAGTTTAAAATGAAAATAACACACTAACAAGCATGACATCTCTAGGCCTATACACTAGGGGGAGATTATTAACAAACATACATATGAAATAAATAAAATAAATATGAAAAAAACCCTTACTTCACCTTCCTTAAAGCTTCCAAATGGTTTGTAGAGTGGCTTAGACCATCAAAGAGTATTCATCAATGGAGTTCCATGGTTTCTTCTCTCCTTGGCACCTTTGCTTTGTGGGATTTTTCATGGTTCAACTATTTGTCATAATAACAATAATTGTATGAGACTTTGGAATCATTTGTGCATGATAACTTTACACTATCCACGCTTAAAATTATGATTGTGAGGCCTTATATTTATAGTTTTTCAAAATGGGATAAGATCAACCATGACTATCCATCTCAAGATTGATATGTGTGGCCATGGATTAATCTAATATTTTTAATTAAATTTATAAATATCCTAATGTCAATTTGGAGGAAAAGGCATTAACTAGGCATGGATGACCCATAACCTGATATTTTATGCATTTATGGCTTAAGGATGCCACCCCATAGAATGATGTCTTAGATGATGTAGTTATTCAATATCAATTTCCATTAATGAAATATTCAATAAATTCCATGGAAAATTAACTTAAGATCTTGATTTAAATTAATTATCCTTAAACATGATTATCAATTTTGGTGTAATTATTTACAATTGGTGCATAAATTAATCAAATTGGTCAAAATGTCATATTATTGGCTCAAATTTTGACTAGATTGGAATTAAGATGAGATATTAGATGAGTTGGAACCATTATCTGATTTGGAATGTTTTCAACATAAAATAACAAAGGCACATGTCTTGTGCAAGAAAATTGGTAGAAAAGATCAGTCTAGAGCACCTAGGTATGAAATCATCATTTTGACTCAAAATGATCTAATCATAGTTAGATATCTCATAAAATGCATTACCCCATTTGGGGATACATTGGACAAAATTGGCACTTATATATGACAGGTTCACATCATTTAGTGTGTTTTAGTGTTTTTTGTTCAAATTGTGCATTTTGGTAGAAATTGGTCAAAAGCCTAGTTGGAGGTTATTGGTGGCCAGTTTCAGGTGTCTATGGTTTTCCATTATTTGGGAAGTGTTTCGAGATATAGGTATAATAATATATTCTCAAAGAATGAAAAGGTCATGCATGCCTACAACTTCAATGGTAATGGATGAACTATATGATGCCCCCTTGAGGGAATGATTGGCATAAGTAGGTTGGCAAACAGTCTCTCAAAAGAAATAAGTGAAATGAGGGGACCAAATATATGAAGATGATGGGGTGAGAACACAATTAGTTTGAAAAATTAGTCAAAATCACTGAGAATGTGAGTGGGATGGTGTATAATGGTTTGCCCAAAGACAGTTTTAAGCATTTTACCCTGATAGTGGCAATGTGGTATGATAACACAATGATTTACTAAAAGGTAGTTATAATCATTGAGAAGATGAAGTTTCTCTAGTTAGAATAGATAAATAAGATAATAACATGGCCCTATTTGGGTATAAAAAAATGAATTTGTGACAACATAATGATTTGTCTAAAGGTGATTAAAATCATTGAGAAATGTAGGTGGGATAGTGTACATTGATTTTCCCATAGGCAGTTATAATCATTAGACCCTAGTTATGGAAAACATGATTCATTAGATGATGATGATGATGATAAATTGACATAGAAGGTAAGGATGAATTGGAACAACCCACTAGAAGGGAGATGATCATTCAAACTAATAAAGGTTGAATTTTTTGTAGTTAATTACTCTATTTGACATATGATTGGGATGTCACTAATGCCAGTGTTGAAGAGATGTTGATGCTATAATTACTAAGTAGACTTCCTAAATAATATTTTTGTTGTAGCACTATATGGTAGGCATCATGACAGAACACCATGAGGATTGAGCTAAAAGATACATAAGAACTGACTCATGAGATCTAATACTCAATAGAAAATAGTACACCAATGATAAAAACCATGATGGTAATGTAGACATATGAATATGGATGGATTCAAGTATAAATTCATAAGGAATCACCCAAGGAATGCATAGAGATTAAATCAAGGCAACGGTTCTGAAAGTAAACAAATAGGCACACAAATAACAAATAAGCAAAAAACAAATAATAGTTAAATATAATGTTAGTATAAATAATGCAAAAAACATCACCCCTATAAAATAGGTGACAACTTAAAAAACAAACAATACAAGGGGAAATAAGAAAAGGAATGGGGTGGTAGGCATGTGGATGCAGCCTACATAGTTCTATGGACATAATATCCAACAAAAACTTTAGGCTGAATGTAGTTCTCCCAGGAAATGGGAAGAAAATTATAACTAAGGAAAAACATGATGGATGTGATAGAAAAATAGGATAAAACTTAAAAAATGGCAAGTTCATGGGATAAAAGGCTAAAAAGGATGGGGAAACTAAGAAATAAGTGATATGCTTGTGACTTAGTAAGGGTTCCCATAATCCTTAAGGCAAAGAAGTGGTCAATGTTTTTGGTTTTTGTAAATGATTTTACACATGTTTGTGGAATTTTGGAAGTATCTCAACTCAATCAAGAATGATGAGACACTAAATAGTTCAAGCTTATAAAATAGAGAGAGCATGGCTTAGGTTATTCACAAAATGGTGAGAGTGTGGCTTAGGTTGCTCATAAAATAGTGAGAGTATGGCTTAAGATGCTCACAAAATAATGAGAGTGTGGCTTAAGATGTTCAAAAAATGTGTAGAGTTTGGTCAAAGGGTAACTAAGTTGACCTCAACAAGTATCAAGCATTAACTAAATAGTCCCAAGATGAGACCTAAAGTCACTATAGTTTTGTCCTATAGTGGAGGAATATGACGAGTGTAGCAGCCAATTCAAATAAAATAGGCACAGTTGGTATGATGGCATAGTATGGCATAGGAAATGGCTAGTTAGTATGGTCAAGGCATAATAGATAAGTATTTCCCCTAGCTTTCCCATAGGAAGTTATAACAAGGATACAACAACATAAGTCAATGATATTTGCCCATAGGTAGTTATAATTAGTAGCATGACAATGAGAGAGAATGAAATAAGAAATGAAAGATATAATTACCAAACTATTATCTTGCAACTCTAAAATATTATCTATGTCTAGAATGCTTGAAATAACTATTGATTTTGAATTTGAATCCTTTTGCTAAAAATGTGAATAGAATCAAATGGAATGGAACCAAGGTCATAGTGCCACATAAGGAGGGAGAAAACAACTTGATTGATAAGAAGGGTATGGTAGAATAGATATGCAATAGGAAAAAGTGATAGGTTGGTAGGATAATAGGATGGTAAAAATAAGAAGATTGATAAAATGATACAACTTAAAATGGTCCTTATAGACAATACACCAAGTCACTTAAGTGTAGTACTACTTGAGGTGGATAATGTTCATCAACTCATCAAGTTCATGTTTGTCTGGTATGGTAAGCCTGTATATTCCTATTCCATAGTTTATTGTAATGATAAAAGGACCAACCCAGTTGGGTTTGAACTTGACTTTATGATTATTTTTATCCATGGTATTATTTTAATTATCTTAAAGGATAAGATCACTAAGTTTAAATTCTCTATGCTTCACACACTAATTTTAGTGGCCCTAAAGTCAATTTTGATAGGCTTGGAGATTATTTACCGTATCCATGCATTTCTCATCAACTCTAGCTCTTGTAGGCAAGCTACTTGATAGTCATTATCATCCAAGACATGCTTGAAAAAGATGTATAGAGAAGCTAACTTGACCTCAATGGGAAGAATGGCATCAATACCATAAACAAGTGATTATGGAGTGGTTCTTGTGGGTGTATGATGATTGGTATGGTATGCCTAGAAGACATAGAATATCTGAAGGTGCTAGTCATGACTAGCATTATTGAGAATATTTTTAAGAATGTTAAAAATGGTTTTGTTTGATGCTTCAACCTGGTCATTACCTTGAGGATAATATGTCATAGAAAAGTGTTATGTGATGTTATATTTAGTACATATATTTTCAACATCTTTTTTCTTAAATGACCCTCTATTATTAGATATAATTTCAAAAGGGATACCATAGCATCAAATGAGATGGTTGAAATAAATTTAGAAATTTGCTTTCTAGTCATAATAGTGAGGGGTATAGCTTCAACCCACTTAGTTAAATATTAATTGGTAGTGAGTATGTGTTTATGGTCATTTGATGATGTAGTGTTTATCTTCCCAATGAGGTCAAGGCCCCATGTAGAAAATGGACATGACATCAAAATTGGTTCAGAGTCTTGGTTAGGGCATGAATCAGATTGGCATACCATTGACATTTATCACACTTCTTAATATATGTAGCTGCATCTACATCTATTGTGGGCCAGTAGTAACCAGTACACATGAAATTTTTAGATAGGACTACCCCACTAGTGTGGGCTCCACATACTCCTTCATGACCTTCTTATAATATTAGTGTAGATTTTATTAAAGTTAAATAAGGAAGCAAAGTTTCGTAAAAATTGTAATGGTAAAGGGTTGATCCAAGTAAGGTATAACGAGAAATTCATTAGATGAAGGATTTGGATTGCTTATGGGATAGGTAAAGTTGCATAATTTGGTCATGGATTTAAAATTAATGGTCTAAATACTAGATAGAGATAACACCAACAATATCACAAATCATTTCAATGGTTAAATTTGCATGAGCTAGTGTGAGAAAATTCTCCATGAGGAACTGATACTGTTTAGCCATGTTTGTTTATTAAATCATAGATCTAATAGTAGCCATTTCATTTTTTTTCTTACCCTAGGTATATGTTCAAACTGAATGTCAGCAATTTATTGCTTGAGAGTGTCAACCATTTCCTTGTATGGAACCAGCATGTCATCCTTAATCTAAAAGTGGTCTATGACCTAATTGATGATTAACTGAGAATCACCATAAAATTTGAGATGACCTATATTCCATTGTATCACTTGGAAAATCCCTACAATAAGTTCTTCATATTTGTCCATGTTGTTTGTATAAGGAAAACTAATTCTAAATGACTTGGGAATTAGATCTTCTTGTGATGTTATGAACAAAAGGCCTACCCCTGATCCATGTGATTTGAATGAACCATCAAAATAAAGATTTAAATTATTCTCCTCAAAAGGTGTTTCAATGATGGTCATAATGGATTCATAAAGAAATTGAAATGTGAATAGCTCTGTATTGGTAAGGGTTGCTTCAGTAAGCTGATCTACAAGGACTTGCCCCTTGATTGCTTTCTAATTTACATACATGATCTAAAATTCACTAAGTAGCATGATCCATTTAGCCATGTGGCCTTGAAAATATGTTTTTTATAGTAGATACTTGAGTGGATCTACTTTTGAAATGATCATGGTCTTATTATTCAACATGTAATGACATAGTTTTTGAGCTACAAAGACCATAGCGAGACAAGATTTTTTAATGGGTGTATAATTATGTTCATACATGACTAGTGTATGATTTAAATAGTATGTGGCATGCTATTTTTTTCCATAATTTTGATCTATAATTTCCCATAGGGCATTATTGGTAGCTGATATATATAACAAGAATGGCTTTCCTAGCATAGGAGGCAACAAAACTGGTGGATTTGCTAGATAATCCTTTAGTTGTTGAAAAGTTATCTGGTAGTGATCATGCTAGTATAATGTGACTCCTTTATTTATAATATGTGTAAAATGATGTAATTTTTTATCTAATTGATATATGAATCATATAATTGATTGGATCTATCCTTACAAACTATGGAGTTGCTTCATATTAGTCAGTGGTGGCATTTCAATTATAGATTAGACTTTGGTTGGATCAACTTTAATGCCCCTATGAGATATAATTAATCCTATTAAGTTGCCTAATTTTAATCCAAACACACACTTATTAGGGTTGATTTTGAATTTATACTCATGCAATCTTTCAAATATTCTGCATAGTGCTGCTAGATGATTGGCCCTGGTTTTTTATTTGCTAAGAATGTCATTGACATAGTCTTTAATAATGTCATGCATCATATCATGGCTATTTTATAAGTGGCCCCTACATTATTAATACAAAATGGAATAACTTCATAACATAATGTTCCCTACAGAGTGGTGAACACTATTTTGTGTTGGTATTCTAGTGTTATTCTGATATGATTGTAGTTTGAGAAGCCATCCATTAGTGAAAGCATCCCATAACCTACTGTAGAGTTTATGATCATGTCAATTTTAGGTAGATAAAAGTCATCCTTTGGTAAATCCTTGTTGATGTCATATAAATTATTATAGATTTTTATCCCTTCAAGTTTCTTATTGACATGTATTACATTATAAATCCATTCAGAGTAGTCAACTGGCCTAATGCATCTTGCTTCCAAGAGTTTTTTCAACTCTTTCTTCACCAATACAACAATGTGAGGATGCATTTTTCATAAATTTTACTTAAATTGTTTGGCATCAATATGTACCATAATGTGGTGAAAAACTAAGGTGGGGTCCAAATCAGGGATAACATAGTAAGCATGTGTAAATATATCCACAAATTCCCTCAATAAAGATGTAAAGACTTCACACTCCTACTTAGTAAGGGACATGCCTAACTTGATCCACTTTGGGTAATTTGGGGACCTAATGTTTACCTCTATTATGTCCCCTAGAAGGTTCAAACCATCTTCATGGATACTAAGCAATGATCTAAACTGATTTTCAATGTTATAGTCCTCTATTCGGACTGGCTCTTCAAGTTTCCCTAGGCATGATGAATAAAAGTCCCCAAATAGGAGGTTTAGCCATGTAAGAAAAACTATTATAAACTCTTAAAGTATTCTATTAAAATATTTTTATTCTTCAAAAGTGAACTCGGACTCACAAACAAGTTCATCATCGGTGGTCTCTTGAGATATGTTTGAATAAGGTTGAATGCCACCATCTAATAGTGCCTAAAACAGGTTTCACCAATAGACTAGCCTTTTTATTTAATTTTTCCCTGGTCATAAAGTGCCTCAAATAGGTTTTCACTTTGGGACCTCAATGTTTTAATTATTTTCTTTTGGCTAAGGGTGTTCATCCACTCTCTAAAATAGGCTTTAGGATCTAACTTGATTGAGAACCTTAATTTATGATCCCCCAATGGAACATTGTCTCTAAGGCCTAGAAAATCATAGAAAGCCTCATCATTTTGAAACTCATCAATTAGCACATTTGATTATTATTAGTCCCAATCTATCAGTTGGGGATAATACAATGGTAGTGGGTTGTGATGAATGACTAGTCTAAGGGTATAAATGGAATGAGGATTAAATAGGTTGGTCCCAGCTAGGTCATCAAAAAGCCTATGATTAGACTCTGCTTTACTTCCAGCATCATCATCACTAGTCGATGGTGATGGAAAATGATTAAGGTACATGGGGTCACCCTTAAGTGGTTTAAATCTAATTCCATAGGGCCCTTTATTTTTAGTCATGGAAATTGGCTCAAGTGTTTCTTGTTAATTTGGTCCAAGGCTTCCTCTTTCATAGTCTTGATTCTTCATGATCCTATTGGTAATAGGATAATTTGCATTCTCATAATAATTATCCTAATTTTCATTATACAACCATGATCCACCTCCTTCAAGACGGTCTTGTTTTAGGTCAGATGATGGTAGAAATGTGATGGGTCCTAGACAATACTTTTTACCTTTACCCTTTTGTTTCTATTTTGGACGAAGTGGCTTGGCTTTAGGTCTTCCAAAGGACTTTGGGTTCTATGGAAGGTTTTCAATGTGAAAGGTATCATGCATCAAATACTCTCTTAGGAGATTAGGAGAGATGGTATCATGACTGGATATCTTAGGAGGCAATATGTGGGAAAGGGAATCAAGGGTATTAGGATCAATGTAGTTATCCTCTAGTAAATCAAGGAGTATATTTATCTTGTAGTTATCATGTTTAGGAACTATATTCATGTCAAAATGATATTTATAGCTTTTTAACTCAGCCTCTAAGTGTTTACAATGCTTGTACGGATGCAAATCTCTTGATATACAAACTTCCATCCCTAAATTGGAGAACTTGATACATTGGTGCAATGTCGATGGGATTACATGAATTTCATGTAACCAAGGTCTTCCCATAAGCATATTGTATGACAAATCAAGATATATCACATGGAAAAGTGTATCATGGGTCAAGGGCCCAAGGATAACTAGCAAATAGATGGTGCCTTGTGATTCTCAGTCTTCATTATAGTAGGCTTTGATGGTTATCATTTTTGCTTAAAGATATATCATTGTGTACCCAAGAATCTTGATGAGATTTAGAGACACTATGTTTAGACCTGATCCATTATCTATAAGTACATGTTTCACTTTGTGCCACTTTATGAAAAATTCAATGTATAATGGATCATTATTTAGTGGGCCAAGGGATGACATATCACTTTGGTTGAAAGTGACTTATTGAGCTAGAGCTAGGTGTCCAACCAAAGCTTGGAATTTGTTAGGGGATATGCCACTTGAAATAATGGATTGGCTAAGGAACTCATTCAAAAAAAAATTATGGATTTTTTTAATGTACATAGCAAATCTAAAAATGGAGATCTATGCTGGCATATTTTGTAATTATTAAACAATGTCAAACTTCTTTTCTTGGTTAGAGTTAAATGGATTTTTTTGAGGTATAATAGATGGTTAGGTGATGGGTGAAGTAGCTGATGGATATGGGCCTAGGATGGTAATATTTAACCTCTGAGTTGTGATTACACAATCAGGATTAAATATAAGACCATGATTGCTAACAAATGATGGTAATGGTGGGGGACTAGATAGGATAAGTCCCAATTATTGGTGCACTTATGCATGTTTATGAGGAAATGATGAGTTATAGGTATAGGATCCAAGGTTAGTAATCCCTACTTGTTGATACGTCTATATGTGGTCTAATGTCAAGGAAGGATTATTAGTATCAGTTGGTGGATTGGCATTGTTTATCAAAAGTCATGAATGATTGGTATTTGGTCTCAAATTTATGGAGATGGTATTAATGTGATCTCTTTTAATATGACCTACAATCATATTATATTCATATGCAATTACATAGTAGGTATTTTGGATGTTGCCATTCTAACCTTGGTTCTATCCATTGTTTGGATGTTATTGGTTCTAATGTTGGTGACTATGTTGATTCTATTGGTTTGGCCTTGGTTATTAAAACTATTTTTATTAGTTTTGCACTAGTTGTTATTGTTGTTGTTATTATTGTTGTTATGGTTGGTTTTTATGCTAGAGAAAGGGGTTTTGATAAATTCCAAGGGTTTGATTAGAAGTGTAAGCACCACCATCTACTTTTATCTCCCCATTCTCCAACATATTTTGAATCAATTATTTAATTTTCACATAATGGCATAAATTATGTCCATTAACTTGATGATATTGATAGAATTCATTTTGGTGGTACTAATCAAGATAAGGGATGCCCTGAGGATAATGTTTTAATATAGGCTAGCTAATTAGATTAGTAGTAGTGAGCTTATAAAACATAGATTCAATAGGTTATCCAAGGTCACTAAAAACATGATGAGTAGCTATTATTCTCCTTAGAGGAGGGGTTTATAATGGCAAAGGTTATTGCATTTGTTTCATGGGCTTGGATTGTTGTGCTTATGGTGCATGTTATGGTTGTTGAATAAGTTATGGGGTAGGAGTAATATGGAAAGGTAGCACTAGATGAGTAGATAGTGTTTTCATCATTTGAACATGATGCAACTTTGTTACTTTGTTTCCCACAACATTCTTATTGTGATTAAATGGCTTAGGTTTTTTATAGTTTTTAGCCTGTGCCAATTGTGATGCTTACACTTGGTTATAGTTTTGGATTTGGTTTTGGCCATTTATTTGATTGGTAGCTTGATTTTGATTTGATAAAGTATGATTGATGATCCCTTTATTGATAAGGGCTCACTCAATCAACAAACCTTTGTCAATGATCTCTTTAAAAGTATATGCACACTATAGTTCCAGATGAAAGGATATCTCACTATGAAAATTTTTGGTAAACACAGTGGCTAATTTTTTGTTTGGTAAACTATGGGTGAATCAGATTACAAGGGATCTCCATCACTGTAGATAACTTACAAAGCTTTCCCTAGCCTTTTTCTTGGGTTACATAAAGTCGACCAATGAAATATCATGTTTAAGGTTATATGAGAAGTGTTGCAAAAAAAATTCTAATAGATCATTAAAATTGGATACAAAATTCTTGGGAAACTAATAAAACCACTCCAAATCTTGTCGTACTAAACTCATTAAGAACAATAACAATAAGTATATGTCACTATATGCCATTGGTTGGCATGTGACAAATAACTCTATCAAATGTGCTTTGGGGTCACCTTTCCCTTTATATTTATCAAAATTTGGTGGCTTATATCTTTGAGGAAATGGAATTTGAAATTACTCCATGTTAAAATGATAAGAACACACATCATCCAACTTAAACTTTTTGGCTTGTTTCCTAGCTTGGATGGAAGCAATGGTATCCTTTATTTATTGTAGTTCTTAAGCTAGGAAACTAGAGGGAACATTGGTTTGAGGTGGAGTTTGGGTGGTGAAAATCAAATTACTTTGACTGGGGTATTGCAGAGATATATTTTGTTATGGAATATTGTTTTGATTGGGGAATGGACCAAGAATACACATGTGTGGATTAGGGTGTAATTGTTAAAATTGCACATACTATGGTTGCATAATATTTTGGTCAAGGTTTTGTATATGAACATAATTTTGGGTAAATTTCATTTGAGATGGATGGGTATGCCCATATTGTGCCTATTGAAGTTGAATAGGGACATGTTACTGACTAATCAAACCTTGTTATTGACTGGGAACTTGTGAACTAAGAACCTATCTCTGAACTTGTGGTATGTTCTATATAAAAGGTAATGACTTCCTAGTAGGTACTTGAGGAATATTAGAACCTCCTTATTGTATGAATACTTATTTGGAAGTGGAAGCATGTTATAAATTTTGCATCTGTCACTGACAAATACTTATACATTATTGTTTAGACATCATTTGGTTTCGAATTGGTATGTTAGTCTGTGATGAAAGAGGGATGTTTGTTGTTACCTAGTGAGGTGGAACATTGGTTGCCCCATATTGAGGTGGAATTATGTTCTACCTCTACTACATGGATTGATTTGATGGTGCCTACTATTGTGGAATATTGCTTATCACCTATCTAGGTGAAACAAGATTCATCAAAATTTATTGAGGTATGGTATTGGTTGTTGATTGACTACCTAAACTTATTGGTTGAGTGATTAAAGAAGTATCTAGTTGAGAATTAGTGGTATTTATTTACAATTGGGACATATAAACTCCTACTCCTTAATTTTGAGAACCACTAGTGGTGTGAGTTAAAGTCACATTTGGTTGTTGACTAGTTGTTTGTACACTAACACCACTTTGGTTTGGATTGGATGTTGCTTGCACATTGTCTACTATGTTTTGGCCACTATTTTACATAGAAGTAAAAGACACTTCTTCAATGGTTAGGGTATTAAACATGTTGTCATCTAAAGTGTTTTACATAAATGGGTCTACATCCTAATTTTCTTGACCAATTAATTCTATTAAAACTCTTGTTAAAGGGATTAAATCAATGAGAGGCTTGTTTAACATGGTCATGTTGTTTAAATTATGTGGTAGGTTTAAATAAGTTTGGTATGTTTTTTTGCATCTGTATAAAGTGATCCTCCATAAGGCATTTTCCTTTGACAAGTATACTATGGTTCTAATATGTCATTGGGATTAGAGATAAAGGGTTTCTAGAAGAAGCCTTTTGATTTTATAGTATGTTGTGAGGAATTCTTACTAAACTTGGAAAATTCTCATGGGGAAATCTATTGAAAACTTAACCCCTACTTTTATAACTCTAACCAAAATATCATCTTTGTTTTCTAATAAGTGAAACTCAAATAGATAAGGATTATATGTTGATGGTGTAATAACATAGTATAGTTGTTTATTGAAATAGTTTCTTAACTTGAAGGTACCATAGTTAGGTATTTCTTTATTTATTCTTGATTCTACTCTAAGTATGGAGGCATGTTAACCAAATAGTGAGCCAATAGATCTTGGTTTTGTGCCCCTATTTGATTATTATAAGATGGATAAGGATCCATCTCATAAGCAACAATATCTACATAGGGGTATTGAACTATGTCTTCTTATATGGATACATTACTAAACCCTGGATTGTACATGATGCCATTACAAGTGTAGGAAAACATGTTTGGATCCATAGTAAATGTTTTGCTACCCAACGGGAATAGAATTTTATAAACTATAAAAAATAAAATGTCTAAAAAAATAAAAATTTCAAACTTGGTCTAAGATTAATCAAAATGATGGATATGTATATCCAAAAAGGCTTATACAATGACTTGTGATAAAACAAGCTAATGTCAAATATCCAACATTAAACATCTCACACAAAGAGGTCAAATAGGTGGACTAAAAAGTGAAATTTTAAATTCTAGGGTTAAGGTGTTTCAAATTAGTCTAATCTAAGAAAATCAAAGGTTGTTAGGTCTTTTGGCCAAATGTGGTGTCAAAATCTAAGCTCAAATAAGGCATGTGCTAGGACTTTGGATAATTAGGGTCAAAATCTAGACTTGAAACAAAGATGAGATATTTTAATCTAACATATTTGAAACACTTTTTAACATAAATGAGGCATTTAAATTTTGGATATAAACTTGATCAATAGGTATGAGGTATGAAATGAAAGGCACTTGGAGATAGATTATTTTCTTCCAAATAATGGCACAAAACTAGACTCTTTTGACCAAGTAACTAGACAAAAATGAATGGCATAAATATACTAGACAAAAACTCACAAATCACACTCGAATTGGTTTGAAATTTTGGAAAATTTGGACTCTTTGTGAATAGGTATATGAAATAAATTTATTATCATAACAATGCTAAAATTCTCAAAAGATGTGACAATGTTTGTTTCAAGACTCTAAGGCAAAATGGTTTAATAATTTTTGGGTAGCATTAACACTACTCTCCTTTACTCAAATGATACATACTCATAAATTTTGACAAATCTCTAAGGAAAAAGTGTTGTATTAAATGGACTCAATAAGAATGGTAATAGGATGGTTAGGATAAAATGTGGTTTAGGACTCAAAGAATGAGCAATACACAAGATGACTTGAATCCACCAATGATGATAATGATAGTGAGTCTAAAAATGGCCCTCAATATAAATTATAAATTGAACTCAAGTTAAAATAAGTCAAGTGCAAAATGGTGAACCCAATTTTAACACATAACCTTTAAAACTTGGAAGAGTCTAATTTCAAATGTAAACTATAAATGAGGGACTTAAGAAAATTTGGCAGATGGCATATACTCAAATGAACAGCATAACTACACTAAAATGAATGATATGACACAAATTTATTGATAATAAATTTGAACAAGGGAAAAGATGATTTTTACTTGGGTAGCATAACACCTCCTTGTTCAAGAATTTGTGGACAACGTGTTTTGGTTATGTAACCCTTTGTTTAATAAATAGTTTTGAATCTAAACAAGACTAAGTAATCTAAGACTCATAAGATAAAAATAATCATCTTAAGTCATAAACTAACAAGGTATCATGATATTATTGAAATCCATCTTTATACATACACTTGAGAGGATTTTAATTATTCAACTAAAAATAAAAGTGCATTACATAATAGGGTTTTTACACCCTCCTTTCTCTCAAGTGATAATAAGATGGCATGGACCTTGGGGCGTACCTTACATCAAAAATATTTTCATTGCAAGTAGGGATTGTCTAAAAATCTACAAGTTTTTGAATATCTATATGGATCAAATGCATATGAATTTCATGTCAGCATACAAAATAATTGCATGTAATTTGGGTCTATGTCATATGGATTGTTATAAAAAGGCCTTACCATTTTTATAAACACTACATTTATCACTTGATCAGTGTAGTGTGATGTCCAACATGATCAAACATCTTGAGCTTAACCACCTACTAACAGAGATGGTTTAACTACTCAAACCATCATCATAGTGGGGTGATCCCAATTTATATACCCCCTTTATAGAGAGGGGTGAAGACAATGCTATGAGTTGAAATCATAGGTTAAGTCTTCCCTATAGAACTTATGGAAGGTAATTACGTCCCCCTCACAAGCCAAAATACATAAAATAAAATTCTAAGTAAAAAGGCTTTATGGTTGGTGTGAGATCACCCAAAACCTTACAGGTTTTTGGGGAAAGCCTATCCCAACATCCTTTTTACGCCTTTAGACTAAGGTAATTTGTAATTAAAATGGTGATTTTGATCCTATAAGTTCCCTATAGGGAATGGGGGGAGAGCATACATTCACAACTTCCTCTTTACTCAAACAAATATAACTAAGAAAATAATGATAAACAACTTGTAAAAACTTTGAAGTTGGTTCAATTTTAAAGCACTAAATGAAAGGATTGGTAGTTTTCTTTGGCCCCTTGGTCTTAATTTTCAAAAAAATTGAAGAGCAAGCACAAAAACATTCAAATAAACATCTAAAGGTTTCCTTAAACACCAAATGAAAGTTCTTAATCTTATTTAATCACCCAAAAAGAGGTTAAAAAAGACTTAATTAATATTTAATTTGCATTCCTACATGTAGGTCCTACAAAAAAAATGTCAAAATCTTGTTTAGCTTTGAAGATCTTTTTCAAACGAGACAAGTAAACTTGAAAAGTATGTTCTTGTGTTTAGATGACCTATCAATCCAAAGGCAAAACCTCAAGAAGGCAAATGCATTAGATTATACTTGGTTAAAAAAAATCTCAATAAAACTTACAAGGAAAAGATTAGACAAAGAAAACATAATTTATCAAAACCAAAAAATAACAATTAAAAACTTTAAAAAGATTCAAACTCCTCTTTTAATATTTTGTTAAAACATTATGAAACTTGAAGGTAAACTAATAACATATTCTAAAAAATTAGGAGAAAACATGTGATTTTAAAAAAAAATAATGAAAAACAAATTAAGTATGACCCCAAAATAAGCTCCACAAAATGGACTATATAATTTTTTCTCTCAAGCCATGGGTTATCAAGCATAGTGGTGGCTTGTAGTAGTCCAAGCCATGGGTTTTACAGTCTAGGTTGCATATTTTCACATAGAAGTCTATGAATGAAATTTTTATTATTTTTTCACCTTTTTAGGCCTCAAACTCCAAAAAAAATCATGAAATTGATTAGTAGGATGATTATAGGAGCCTTGTGATCAAATTTATGGGGTATAATTGCACTAGTTGTGCCATTATGTGAACTAAGAATTTGAATCAAGAGAGGGGGTTAGGTCAAGATTTAATTCAAAATGAAATCAAAATGAAAATGACATACTAAAATCATGAAATCTCTATGTCTAGACACTAGGGGAAGCTTAGTAACAAACATACATATGAAATCAACAGCAAAAATATGAAAGAAACCTTCCTTCACCTTCCTTAGAGCTTCCAAATGCTTCGTAGAGTGGTTTTCTTGGCTTGTGCATCAAAGAGTTTTCATTAATGGATTTTTTTGGATCTTTGTCTCCTTGGAACCTTTGGTTTGTGATGTATTGGGCTTGATTCAACAATTTATCATAATAACACTAATTATATAAGCTTTTGGAATCATTTTTGCATGGTAACTTTACACAATCCAAGCTTAAAATTATGATTGTGAGGCCTTCTATTTATAGTTTTTCAAAATGGGCTAATATTAAACATGATTTTCCATCTCAAGATTGAGATGTGTGGCCATGGATTGATCCAATACTTATAATTAAATCCATAAATATGTTCATGTCAATTTAGAGGAAAAAGAATTAACTAGGCATGGGTGACCTATAATCCTGATATTTTATGCATTTATGGCTTGTGGATGTCACCCCATAGAATGGTGTCTTAGATGATGTAGTTATTCAATATAAATTTCCATTAATGAAATATTCAATAAATTTCATGTAAAATTAACTTAAGCTCTTGGTTCAAATTAATTAGCCTTAAACATGATTTATTAATTTTGGTACTAATCTTAACAATTGGTGCATAAATTAATTGAATTGGTCAAAATGTCATATTATTGGATTAAAATTTGACTAGATTTTAATTAGGATGTGATGTTAGATGTGTTGGAACCATTATCCCATTTATGATGTTGCCGACAGAAAATAACAAAGGCATGTGTCTCATGTAAGAAAACTAGTAGAAAAGAGCAATCCAGAGCATCCAGGTACAAAATCATCATTTTGACTCAAAATGATCTAATAAAATTTAGCTATCTCATAAAATTCATTTCCCCATTTAGGGATACATTGACAAAAATTGGCAATTATATATGACAGGTTCACATCATTTAGTGTGTTTTTGTGTTTTTAGCCCAAATTGTGCATTTTGGTAGATTTTGGTCAAAACCCTAGTTGGAGGTTATTGGTGGCCAGTTTTAGGTGTCTACATAGTTAAATATTCATTTTAAATAAATTATTACATTATGCATCCCTCATCCTGAAATAGGGGCATTATAATTGGCTTGTCATAGAGACATAATACTCCATGACTCTAAAATTAGGTCAAAGTACAAATTTCATAGATTTGGAATGGTTTAGATATGTGACAAATATTGGGGCATGGAAACATATTATAAAGGAATATGCCATGTATTAACACTAAATTTATATAAAATTTTGTACTTATTAATACACACTTATGTTTATATGCATGATAATATGCACAAAATTTACATGAACGTGAGTTATTTGTTTCCAAATACAATACATTTGAGATATAAGTTTTTTAATTCGATATAGTACAACATTCTAAAATAGTTCATATAATTTTTTTTAGCATGATACTAGTTCATCCATATATGCACTTTTAGATTCATAAGGCATGATATTATTTCATGCACATATACATTTTTAGATTCATGAGGTATGATATTGATTCATGTACACACATAAAAACATTGTTTATAGTTGAATGAAAAATGGTTTTCATTCCACTTCACACTTAATAGATTTGTGGTCATGATGGGAGCATGAAAATTGTTCATTCTATTTTTATCATGAATTTTATACTAAATTGAGTGATGATATACAATCAAAACCTACATTCATGATGGGTCATGAACATTATTCATTCCCTTGAAATCATGCTTTTGTTTACATGTAGTGAAATTGAGTGAAACTATTAAATTGAATTTATAATCCATTTGCAGCGGTTGAGTCATTTCATTTGATTGAACCTAGCTTGATGTTTCTCTCTATTACATGTGTAGTTATTTTGATTATTAAATTGTATAATTCTCCTTGCATTCATGAGGTTTTTGACATGTTGTCTTTCTAACCCAAGATCTTACATAGTTACACAAATTTGGGGCACAATCATGCCAAATATCCATGTGTTTCATCAAAGAATCACAAGTTTATCAAATGATTCAATAAGGAAGCATCATTTCCATTAAAATTCACATGGTAAAAAGGGTTTTCATAAACACATAAATGTAATCTAACACTAGTTATTTCAAAAATTCAAGAATTTAGTTTCAAATTAAAATAGTCAATCTATGGATATGGAATTTACTTTTTTTATTGAGTGGCTTGAAAATTGAATCTTCATACTAAAGATAAAAATTCTTATACACACTCAAGTACATTTTATCCTTTCACTCTATCAATTCCATTACAATAATAAAAGGGAGGCATTTTTAGATACTAAAATCTGGTATTAAGTACCTAACAATTACAAGTTTGACACACATTTACAATACATGACTTGAACATAAAAATAAAGTCTCAATCCACCATTTTATCACACTTTCACCTATAATAGGAGTTTGACCCTTGATTTTTATGTTACACACCTACATTAACCTCACTATCTTTTTCAAACTTGATAAAAATCATACACAAAGATCTTTAGACCCTAATTTTAGTCCACCTATATAGAGGAAGTTCTATCATTTTTGATGAGCATCACCAGTTGATATTGACTTAATCTGGTTAGAATTGACCCTTTCTGAGAATTGACTACTTTTTAAAATCAAACTTTTATTTACAATCATCCCATTTTTCTGCTATTTTAATTATGTGATAATAACCAATTAGACTCATATATAAAAATCAAAGTCTCAATCAAAAGGGACTAGGTATTTATCTAGTACACATCTATACATTATTTTAGATGGATAAAATATTCACTATTCTTCTAAATTTTTGAATATATCACTAGGAGCAACCACAAGATATGTTTTAAACACATTAAATATAATTTAAATCAAGCATTATCAAGTATCGAAGATAAATAATTAGTTACTTACATATAGAGAAGGAGTATAATTTCACATTCACACAAGGTGGGAGAACCCAATGTGACTTAATTTCCATCCTCATAGTATTAGATACATAATTAGTGGTCAATAATGAAATTGAGTGATTGGGGGGTTAGTTCATCCCATTACACTTTACTAATTTTTCCAGGTTTATAGCCCTCACAATCAAACCTAGAGCTTCAAGGCAATGGATACTAATTTTTGGAGTTGTGCACATCATTAGGATTTGAGATTTCAAATAAATATCCAAAAAATATAGACGTAAGTGACCGTATATTCATTGTTCCTCTTTTCACACAAGTAAATATTGACCAATGTAGGTTAGTATTGACTAATGATATTAATCTCGATTAAGATAACAGACCCTGCACAGATGGAGAATTAGTTTAATAACCAAATGAGCCATAATCCTACATTATCTTGATTTTCATTTCCATAGTACAATCACAATAAAACATTAAACCAAAAAATATAAATAATCATCCCTTTTTTTCACTTACTATATTTATCATAATCTACTTTTCAAATCATTTCAATTAGTTTTAGTATTTTACATTCAGATGTATGCTTAAATCTCATATCTTAATATTTGATGTAATATATTGATTTTTATTTTAATTAGATTAAATAATTTATATAAATATAAATTAGATAAAATAAATCCATAAATAATTTATATAAATATAAATTAGATAAAATGAATCCATAATATGGAAATATTACTTATAAAAATAAGATGGCCATATTAATACTTATTCCTTATGCATGAACATTAAATTGTCTTCCCCCTCTTTGATGGTACTCAAATCTAGACCCCATATTTTAGAAAAAAATACAAATATATATGAATATTTAAAAAAAAAATCACTAACTATTCTCAAACCTAAAGTAGACTAAAATAATAATAGCCAACAGGGGTCTACACTCCAAACTTCTAGCCTTATAATGAAAGGGGGTATTTCCTATGAGGTTATCTCATGAAATATTGATAGGAAAAATCACATATACATTAGATACAAACAATAAATGATATAAATTATTTTCATACATCCAATTAAGTGTCACTCGTGTATGCATACTTCTCACAAAAATTATGCTTTAAATTAGAACCTAAAATAGATAATAATGATGATGTTACGAGTCTAATATTCCCATTTTCCACATTCACAATGAACAAATGAATCACACACAATTATGTAATTAATCCCAACTTGTAAATAATATTTTAAGTTCAAAGATGAACTCATTGAAAATTATATACTAATCAACCCATAATTAATATAACACTAAATAATAACAAAATCAATTGGACAACAATAAAATCTAATCTAGACATTTAAATGCACTCCTTCCCATTGACTTACAACTCATGATTAAAATATAAAATAAATAGGTGTGTTTCAAAAACATTCAATTCAATATTTTCTAATACACAATCAAAATAAACTAATAATTAATATAACATGTATTATTACAATTACAAACAACCCATGAAATATTTATCAAAAAAAGGTGCAATGTGCATTAAAACCAAAAAAATGCATATATGATTTTTTGATATGTGAAACTCAATATTCTCAACAAAAACATTAAAAAAAATGATGGAAGGGATGTTTAATCATATTTCAATGGCTTAATCCATAAATTCCATTGGGAAACAAATTCATTTACCAGTATAATTCATGAAATATTATGTAATTAAAGATCTAAGATGCATCCCACACAAATAATAAATAGAGAAGGAGACTGATATGTATAATTACCCTCAAATTTTAAAGATAAATGTGATAATTTATTTAAGATTATTTTTTTAGAACTCATTAAAAAATAACCAATACAACAATATAATTTAATCAATTAGTTATGCAACATATAATGAATCCAATATCAAATCATAAAATATAATAAGGGCATATTTTATAGTCATTCTAAAAATATTGATACACATTTTATTGTAGATTGAAATTCATATCTTAGTATTATGATGCATCATTCTCCATGAACTATATTTCATATCAGTAATGTTCTTCTTAACTGAGTCAAATATTAAGACTACTCATCTATATAAATTTACTTATAAAAACCCAGGGCATATATAATAATAGAATACCTAAAACAAAATTAATTTCCCTAAAATTTGAGAACCCCTGGATGTAGGAGAACTTCACCAATTTATAGAATTATAGATGAAGAGAAAGCTTAGAAGATAAGCGAAAAATTATAGAAACATATTTTTATTATAAGTAGGATGAGACAAAATGTGTAAGTTTTAAAAAAAACTCTCTACTTTAAACCAATTAGATTGTATTTTTTCAATAGGAAGGGTTACTCAAGAAGTAGAGGGGCATCTAATCACATTTGGTAGTTGATTATGAATTTTATAAAATCAACCAATCTCAACACATCATTACCTTTGAGAGGATCATGTAGAAAAGTGAATGATAAATGAATGTTGGGGGAGAAATAAGAGAAATTAAGATTTGTAGCAATTGATTAGTATTCAAAAAATTTGAGGAGCAATTAGGACATAATTTTGTAGCACATAAATGATCATGCCAATCAAATTTTTGAACATCCTACTCTTAGTTCATATCCAAACTAATGTAAATAATGATTATTTAAATGTAAAACTTCATCATTAATCATATTCCTCTCATTAATATAGGGAAATCATTTATTCTCAACTTGTATATCATACCAAAAAAATTAAAATGTTAACATGTATACCACTATGAATCCATTAGACACATCTTTCTAATAGATTAAAAACAATTAAAAAAATGAAGATATACCTTATTTACATCTCTATTTTTAAATATATATAGTTATCTATTCTAATATGAATGAACTAATGAAAAAAAAAATTGATTCAATCACTTGAATGATCATCCTATTCATTAGCATAGATTCTAAGAAATGGAAAAACAATCATCACCGACTCCAAAAATTGTTATACATTTCAAGTTATAGAATAAATTGAAATTTTAATAAAAATAATATTATTTAAATAATGATGGATATTATATTCATCTATAATGAAATTACTTAGATGATTCACAACAGTAGAATTATGTATGGCAAAATTAAGAGCGGAATAAGTAGATATATAATAATAATTGGTGAAAGAGCAGAATACTTGAATATTATGATTGAGCCACTTTGAGGGAGTAACCTTCATAAAAATGTAATAAAAACAAAATTCACAATATGATGATTGAATACTAACCACTACCTCTTATATATACTCTACTTAGCCAAGGTTATTCCATAGGCTGACCATATTAAGAACATCAAAAAATGCAACAAGATAATATAAAGATGTGTAAGCCACAAGTCAGCCACACATATCTGTAGATGCATTATAGGTTAAGGGCATAGCATAAATATCCCCTTTAAAATAATTTTGTCCTTAATGTTGAATCAAACTTGGATGTTTCTATAGGAATGTTTCATCCTCCCATGTTGCATCTTCATAATGCATGTTCTTCCATTTGATCAAATACTGCTTAATGGCCTCGGTCCACAGTTGCTTATTATGCATGTGAAGGATATCCTTAGGCTCTATAATGGCTCTACCTTCTTCATATAATTTAGGTAACTTAGTATGAATGGAAACTCTATGTCTAATTACTTTATTTAGGCAAGAGACATAGAATATTGGATGTATACAAGTGGTTAGGGGTAATTCTAACTTATAATCCACACTACCAATATTTTTCAAGATATAATAAGGGTTATAATAATTAGGTGATAGCTTTTTATCCTTTTTATTTTGCTTTAAATACATATACTTATATGGATACAAATGCATAAAGACCTAATCACCTATGTTAAAATTTTGCTCGCTGTCATGTTGATCTACTTCCTACTTCATTAAATTTTATGTCATTGTTAAATTCTCTCAAAACTGAATAACTCCTCTTGTTGATATTCAATGTGTTCCTCAACATCTTGAACCTTAGGATGCACTATAAAAATTGAAGTTGTGTATGGGGAGTGATACCCATAAAATTCCACAAAGGGAGACATCTTTGAAGAAGTGTGAAAAGAAGTGTTCTACCATAATTCAGCAAGTGGTAGCCAATGAACCCATTTGTCCTATTTTTCAATAAAAAATAATGAAGATACCATTTGAGAGATTTATTTAATACATATCTTTTTCCATTAGATTTAGGATGATAGGATGATCTATGAGCCAATTGGATAACCAAACATGAGAAAATAATTTAGTTTAAAAATTACTATTAAATATGGGATCTCAATCACTTACAATGATTTTTGGAGTGCCATGTAATTTTTGAGCTATATTGATAAAAGCAGAAGCTATTGTACTAGAAAAAAATGGCTATAATAAGGAGAAAAAATGAGCATACTTGTTGAGTCAATCCAAAAATATCATGATAATATCTTTATCATCAGACCTTGGTAACCCCATAATTAAATTCATGTAAACCTCTTTCCAATGTTGGCTAGGGATGGATAAAGGATGCAAAAAACTGGGGGTCTTTATGGTTTCACCTTCATTTTGTTTGCATACCATGCATTCAGCCACAAATTATTAAACATCCCTTTTGATTCCTTCCCAAAAAAAATCTTGATTGATTCTATGATATGTTTTCAAAAATCTTGAGTGTCCTCCAAGTGGAGAGGTATGAAGTTCCTGAAGAATTTTATATTTCAGGAGAGAATGCTTACAAAGATACAATCTATCTTTATACCATAATGTGTTCCCCTTCCATGTAAATTTTTTAAATTCATTAAAACCCTAATAAATATTATGAATCAAATCCTTGGTATCACTATTATTCTCCCATTTTGATCTTGCTTCCTCTAGCTAATCTATCTACCACATGGTCATGGTGCATAATAATGCTGCAACTGATTCATCCCATTGAGACAAGTCATCTTCCATCACTTTCTCTTTTCCTTTATTATACACTATTTAAAAATCATAGCCTAACATTTTAGACACCTATTTTTTTTATTTATATGACAAGTGTTGTTACAAAAAATATTTGAGGCTATCATGATCAGTGTTTACCTAAAAGTGACATCCCATCAGATATGATATCCATTGCTTCACTAAATACATAATAACCATAATATCTTTCTCATATATTGGTTTGAGCCTATTTTTTCCATTAAGTTGGAAAATTTCAAATTCCATTGGCCTTCCTTATTCAATGAGTATATCCCCCATGTCATATCCTGATGTGTCACACTCCACAATGAAAAATTAGGAGTAACCAAAATTGGAGTTGGGCACATAACCATTTTCAACTATTCAAATGCCTTGGTAGCTAAATCAATCCACTAGGAGTGTTTCTTCATCAAAGAGGTGAGTGGGGCTGCAATGCTACCATAATTTTTGACAAACCTATGATATTAACTTATTATCCCTAGAAATCCATAGAGGTTCTTGAGGGTCTTGGGAAACTACCACTCCATCATTGTTTAGATTTTCTTAGGATCAACTTTCACACCTTCATATGAAACAATATGACCTAAGTACTCTACCTCCTAGATACCAAAAGCACATTTGGAAGGTTTGGAGTAAAGTTGATGTTGTTTCATAACTAAAATCACCTATTTTACATGCTTCAAATGGTCTTCCCAATTTTTACTATAGATGAGGATATCATAAAAATCATTAATACAAACTATCTTTAAAATGTCATAAAAATAGTATTCAACAAACTCTAAAATGTATATAGTACATTTATGAGGCCAAAAGGCATGACTATAAATTCATAATGGCCTTCATGAGTTCAGAAAGCTACTTTAAGTATGTCCTCATTGTGGATGCAAATTTGATGATATCTAGAGTGAAGATCTAATTTGGTAAAACCATGCAATTCATCTAAAAAATCATCAATTACTATAATAGGAAATCTATCTTTGATGGTGTATTTGTTGAGTTATCTATAGTCTAGGCACATCCCCTAATTGTCATCTTTCTTCCACACCATGACCACTAGGGAGGAATATTCACTTTGACTGTATCATATGATTCATTCCTCCAACATCTCTTGTACCATATTTTCAATTTCACCCTTTTAGGTATAGCGATACTTATGGGGTCTAATATTTGGTGGTGTACTTCTTGGAATGAGTCTGATGGCATGATTATGTGCATGAATTAGAGGAAATCCTTTTGACATGTCACCAAAAATAACATAATGGTCATCTAACACTTTTTATAAATCAAGATGTGTAGACTCCTTAGTTGGTTGAACCTTTGTGGAAAATAAGCATTTTACAAAACCTTCTACACCTTTTCTGAGAATCTTTGTCATCTAGTGGAAACTAACCAGTTGTGGAGATTAATCTTGTAATCCACATAGTTCAAAAGTCCTTCCTTATGAATGGAACCTCATGAATAATTCTTGAAAATTCATCTTAATAGTGCCTAAAGTGGTGAGCCATTACACTCCCAAAACAATATTAGCTCCTCCCATGGTCATATCAAACACAGAGGAATCTAACAAATAGTCTCCCATAGAAAATTTAAGACTATGACATTTTCCATAACAATTGACCGTACCACCATCTATGATCATGACCTAAAAGTTTGGATATGGGTAAATGAAACAATTCAAATAGCAACCAATTTAATATTTATGAATTTATATTTACTCCCAGAGTCAATTAACATAGTCACCTTTTATTTCTTCAAGAACCCCTCCACCTTAAGAGTTTGAGTACTATTGCCTGAAAGTGCATGATAGAAAATAGTAGGTTGAGAATCTTCAGATTCATCCTCAGGTTATTCTAACCCTTCCCCTAAAGCCTCCTCATATTCTTCCTCATAAATGGTACTATCAATCTAGAAAAACTTCTTTTTATCGCATTGATTCCCTTTACTCCATTTGCTATCATAGCCAAAACACAAACCTTTTACACACTTTTCGTCCACTTGTTGAGGTATCAATCTGGTAGGTTGATGAAATGATGGTTCTACAAAGGTGTGGTCATGAACATTGGTAAAAGGGATTCATCTGATCAACTCTTTTTCCTCAACCATACATGCCTTTGGTATGGTCTCAGATATAGTACTGGGATGAAACATGTGAACCTCTAATTGGTGTTATCTTTAAGGCCACCCAAAAATAAGTCAGTCATATTTTCCTCAATGATGTCTACCACACGTAAGGAGAGATTATGAAATTGATGAATGTAGTCCTTGATAGGAATGGTTTCGCATAACTTGAATATCTAACTGACGTAATTTTTATATACATTATTATGATAGTTTAACTACAAATCCTTGAAAAATACTGACCATGAAACTATGACACCCTTCTTTTTATTTTGAGCACATAACCAATGATACCAAATGAATGGTTTAGGTTCCAAATAGAAAAAGGCCATAACCACTTTTTAAAAATATGGAGTTTGATGTAGATCAAATAAATTTTCAATTTGAGTGAGCCAAGTGAGTAGATCATTACCATCAAACTTGTGCAAGTCCACTTTTGGCAATATTGGCTTAGGGCTAGAATTGGTATTGGTATTATTTAGAGTAGAAGAACCAAACTGAAGTGGTAGAGGATTATTTTATAGTGGATGAGCTAATAAGTTAGACACTTTCCTAGATATTTTTTGTAATTGATCTCTTAGGCTATCCAAATCCCCTCTCAAGCCTATAATGTCCCCTTGAACTGTATCAAAATCATATTTTTTCACCATGCCTTGCAACTCTAACTGAAGTTGTTGAATTACCTCTAAAATAGACATATCAAAAGTTTCATATTTCATGTCATCCTTATGAGGATTTTTTGAAGTTTCTTTCCCTTTCCCATGTTTTTAAGTGTTTAGACTAGACATTTATAAACCCTAAGAAGGTTTCAACCCCAAAAAAAATGTATTAGTAGAATACAATGTTACAATCATCTCATTGAGATGAATCTAAACACTGTTATCGTATATAAGATAGAAAATTTTCAAAGAAAAAAAATTTACCGATAGAATACATCATTGCAATCATCTCTCAAATATGAATCCAATGACTACTAATTTTCACAAGGTAAAAAAATTCTTGGAACCCAAGTTATGATTTTTCAACCTTCTAGTGCTCAGGACAGTAGATCTAAAAAAAACACAATACAAAAACTTACCCAAATTGATGCTCTGATACCAGTTATAAGGAAATTACTTAGATTATTTGTAACAATATAATTATATGTGGCATAATTAAGAGAAGAATAAATAGATAAACAATAACAATTGGTGAAAGAGTAGAATACTTGAATATTATGACTGAGCCACGTCAAGGGGGCAACCTCCATAATAATAAAATAACAATAGAATTTATAATATGATGATCAAAGACTAACCACTACCTCCTACATATACTCTACTTATCCATGGTTATTCCATAAGCTAACCATACTAAGAATATCAAGAAATGCAATAAGCTAATATGAAGATATGTAAGTCACAAGTAAGCCACGTATATCCCTAGATGCATTAGAGGTTAAGGGCATATCATCATCTTTGCCTCTAGGTAACATATTTCCCTCAAGCATGCCCTTCATCTTATATCCATGGGTATTTCATGGTCTATAGGCACAAACTAGAATGAAGCATTTACTCATGTCTAATGCATCCCATTATTTATTTTTCAACATTATGGGCATATGTCTATGGTTAAATTTTTTAACTAGTGTAGACCCAAAAATACATTTCCAAATATCATTATGTTTAAAATAATTTTGTATTCAGCTATCTAAATAATCCAAAACATTGATCTTTATCATTATGTATAATACATGTCCAAATTAATAGAATATGATTTTAATAGTAGAGTATAAATGATTATTGTAATTTATCATTTATGTAAATAACTTAGAAGATAGGTTACATGGAATTTGTATGATATATGTAAGTCTTTGATACTATAAAATTATCCAAAAGGCCTTTAAGGGGATGTGTGTTTATTTAGGATAATAAATAGTGTATGAAATTTACTAGGACAAGTCTGGTGCTAGGTGAATGCCTTAAGTGGATGAATTCATTTGTATTCATCTATATCAATCCAAGATACCTATTCAAATCTATGATATTTGTGACACACTTATTACATTTTTAAATATATCTTGTGTATTAAAATATATTTATACTAATGTGAACAACTCTTTTTTCCTTCTCTTTTCCTCAAAACCCTATCTTGAACCCATGACACTTAATTAACCTTTAAGATGAGTTGATTTGAACCCAATCATCACCTCTAAGTGGTTGAGAATTTATTATATTCCAATACTCCAAATATGACTCAAACCACATGCTTTTCTCCCATATTACTAAATGTGTGAAATAAATCTAATACTAACATGATACGCAATCCTATGTATGGCTTTTAGCACTTGAAAACCTATGATGTTGACTTTATAATAGTATTTATACTTGATTATGACCTACTCCTTTGAAGGGTTTTATATTTGGAATCCTTTGGGAAGTTATTCTCAATATGCAATGGATAATATATGTGTTCTTCATGAGTGTTAGGTAATAATAGGCTTATACTATATTTGTATTAATATTTGACCCTTTGGGAAATTTCCCTCTAAACCAACATGAAAATTTTATGGGCCAACCATAAGAAGTTTTTTTTTTGATAAAATATCCATTGAAGGGCATGTGAATAATGATGGTAAAAAATAACATCTCTAGTAATTAGATCCATCTGATTGTGGTTTTAATTATCTAGAAAGAAGGAAATAGTAATATGATACCAAGAGATATTTTAGGTAAGATATTAAATTATTTATATATAAATATATAAATATTATGTGTCAATAATGTAAATTTGGTTAGTTCAAGCCCATATATAATAAAATGGTTAAGAGAAAGTGTGAGAGACTACTTTTTGTGCAAACAAGTCATGTATACCAAAGCTTAGCCAAATCTAACATTGTCAATTTTCTAATACAAATTTTGAGTGCATACATTTCCCCCCATTTTATTCTACTATTATAAGTCCTAGAGTAAAAACATAGATAATGATACTTATGTATAACCATGGTAAGTGCATTTAGGTAGGTTGAGTGTTATGCTTACTCCATACAAAAGCTACAATGACACATGTAGAAATAAGTTTTCACTAAAAAAATAAATATATTTTAAATTGAAATTATAAGGAAAGTGTAAAATGAATCTATTTTAAATTTAAATAATAAGGAATGAATACACTTATATGCATGCAAACAAAGTTGTTTTCTAGAGATAGTGGAGAATGGGGTGATCATATCCCTTAAAAGTGTCAATGTTAAAACTATGGGTTGAGATGAATATACCACAACCCATCATTTTTTAAACTATGGGTTTAGATTAAAATACCACAACACTTATTGGCTATGATTAAGTACTTACAAGTTAAGACATGTAGAACCTCAATAACACTACTCATTATACTTTCTTATGGAGAATGGGACCCACCATGGGTTCTAGAATTTTTAAGAACTTGCAAATCTGAGTATGATTTTTTGATCATTTGTTTTAGATGGATAAATATAAAAATTATAATATAAGTATATTTGAGTAGAACCTAAGTAAATAATTTCATATAATACCTCACATATTCCCTACATATGCCCCCAATTTGATAACTTATGTAATTTTATTCATATAACATATGACAAAATATCATGATTCTAAAAAAATTCACATATACTCCTAATATAATAATATGTGTACATGTAACTTGTGTAATAATATCATATTATTTGAAAAATGTTCACTCAAAATATTGTAAAATATTTGGCATATTTCCTACATATTCCCCCAATCTATGTCAAATATGATATGACCTACATAAAATTTGTAATAATCTACATAAACCTATAATATCTAAATAGTATGTGTGAAAAATTTAAACTTATATGCCCAAAATATCAATATATCTATGAAAATGACTTAGTCTCTAAGAAAATCCCACTCTCTATGCCCCATTTTGAGGTGAGGAAAGTGGCCAACAATTTACTCATCTCAAAATAAAAGAGTTAACACATCATGTTACATATAAATATGTTAAGCATGTAAAACATGTTTTAACATGGTTAGATTATGTTTCATGGTAATATTAGATCTTATGATCATATGAAAAATGTATCATAAGGCATACAATTTTCATGTCAAGATAGATACAGAAATGAGATATGTAGTAAAGAGTCAACATAGTAATGGTAATAGAAAAATGATTAATAACTAAATTAAATATGAATGATATGAATCATGGAATATAATATAATAATAATAATGTGTGGTATGGATCATGGCATCATAATCTCAATAGACAATCCTAGATGTATCCACACATATAAACTAGAACAAAAAACAATTTAATTTTAATCACTCACATAGAGATCATAGAAACACACATGATAACACAAAGATTCAAACATATTAAATATTCACATAGAGAAAAATGAATTTCACATAAATTAATATTGAAATAGATAGATAATAAAATAAAAATATTCACACAAATAATACTCAATGGCATGTAGAGTTAGATTCAAACAAATAAAGAGTAACACAATGCAATATACAATCAATAATCTTGTCATTTAAGACTTAATAGCAACAAATCATGCCTAGAACACTCATCTACATAATTAATGCATCTAATCATCACATATATATAAAAATATAATATCCATAAAAATATCACTATAAGTAATATCAATAATATCGATGAATGTGTAATCAATGTAAATAGCTCAAAATGATCAATGGAAATGGTCACATAAAAATGTAACATGTGTAAAGACATACAAAGATGCCCCCAATTTATGTATGTCCCCAATGTAGGAAAGCTAGCTCTTGGGTATAGGAAATTATTTCTTCTAGGAATCCATGTCAGAAAATACATGTATATCCTAAATCTCACACATGCATACCTCATTTCATATGTATATGTTAATTTAATTTTCCTTTCTTTTCTATTTATTGAATATTATGCATACATATTGCATTTTCTTAAGTTATGGATGAGGGCTCATGATTTATCTAATGAGATTATTCTTTTTCACTTATATTTGAAACATTTACATTTTGGTGCTCATTGTGTCCATCATGTGGAGTATGTAGTGTATGTCCTTCATTACATAAAGTGATGTATTTATTTTGAATGTCTAATGTATCTTTCATTTGTTTTAACCATTGCTATATAAATGTATCCCATACATGGTCAAAAAGGAATATGACAAATAACATTATATCAATAATATTAGGCCCACATATGATTGGTAATGTAGTGTGTCCAATTGATCCCTCATTAAGTATAATGTGTTGTAATTCATCTATGTAAATATCTAAATGTTTTAAAAATTTCATGTTATGTGTGATTTTATCTTCTTCATCATAAAAATGAATTTATCACTGATAATTATAATTAATTTATACTAAAAGAGTAAATATGTAGGTATTGGATGCTTGAAATCTCTATGTGGTCTATTTTTGGATTGTTTCCTATTGAAAACCACTACTACAGAATTATTTTGTATTTGAGTCACTATGATGACTCCATATTTAAACTTATAGGTTTTTTATGTTAATGCCACACACGTATGTATTTCATTTCCTATTATTATTTGATAGCTTTAAAATGTATTTCCTTCTTGAGTTGATAATCTACCCATATATTTAGGTTAAGTCATAAGAAAATTTATATTATACCTATAAAGAAACATTTTAAGTATAATACTTTATATATCTTATGCACTAGTAATTTTTAATCTGATAGCTAGTTACATATTCATGTGATCTATATGGTAAACACTAAATCTATGATGGATACATGGTGAACAAGTTTAATATATTGTGTAATGTGGTGTGATTTTTTTCTCTAGTTATTATTGATTTGATAAATAGTAGATTCAATGAAGTACTTATCATTGAAGTATGTTGTCATGAACTTATATTCTAGTGTGTGTGTGTTCTTATCATTATTTAAAAGGGTTAGCTTTCCCTTATTCACTTTTGTATTTCTTAATACCTTTGAATAATTTATTTATTCACCTAGACCAATATATGTAAATGTTTTTTTTGAGACAAATACTCATCTATATTATTTGGGATGTCATTTGCATCATCATAACTATCATCTTCTTTCATGAAAACCTTATTTAGATCCTCTGAATTGACTACTACTAGAATATTTGGTATCTTCTCTTTGTATGTGTCCTTTATTTTATTTTTATTTCTTGATTCTTGTATATTTGTCTCTTTTTAATTACATTTGATTGACTCACCAATTCATATCTATGTATATCCTCTAGTTGTATAATTTGTGATAGAGGTATTATAGTAGACTGAAAATCATAGATGTATGGACTATATTTATCACTTGGTTATGATTATTTGTAATATTTAAAATGTTTATTGTCCACATGGATTGGGTAAAAACATCCACTATGGGTAAACTTGATGCACCAATGAAATTTAGAGGGTACATATTCCATTACATGTAACAATGGTCTACCTAATATTAAGTTATAATGTAAGTGATTAAGCATCACATGAAATATAGTCAATAGTGTCTTGGGGCCAACTATGACATACAAAGTAATTAATTTTATCACTTGATGAGTAACATTATACAATCCTATAATTTTATTATCTTATTTATAAATAGATCCCATACTCACACCCATGTTTTTTAAAAATGTGATATTATACATATGTTCAATCCTAAGCCATTATCTATCAAGATTCATTTGACTCACATATTATTTATTTTCATTTTAGTGATAATGGAGACTTTTATTTATACCATGTTGAGCAGGCAAGACATCATTTTCAATAGATATCATGCCTTCATTAATTTTATATGTATTAACCAAAAATACAAAGTAAGTCGATTGTGGGTCATTTAGTATAGTTATGTCATTCAATGCAACATATAATATATTATTATCAATAATTGATTTATTTAATATCTTTAAGATGGATTTTTGGATTTTTTATTCTTAAATTGATCAATTTTATCATACGCTCTAGTTGAATTAACTTACAATGTGGGAGGTGGAGGGGGATGAGGAAGAAGATTTTGATTAACACTATTATTTTGTGCATGGTGAAAACCTTATCTTTTATGGATATAATAATATGGACTATATAATAAAATATAATTTTTAAGTGAATAATGATAGTGGGATGGTAGCTATCATGACCTTGGGATCTAGGGGAGGAGGAACAATAGGATTCATACATGTCCTATGATGTCTAGTATCACTTGGAAGCATCTTAGATTGGATATTTAAATAAAAAGATTTGATAAGGAGATATAAAAGTTATTTGGTATTGCATTGAAAATTATTTTCATTACACATTAGTTTTACCTATTTCATTACATGGTAGTGAAATATATCGCATAATTCATGAAAGTAACATGTAATTATAACTATCATTGCTTGAATTAAAAATTATAAACTATAGATATCATTATATCCATGATATATTAATCTAAGTAAGGGGAAATCATTAATGAAATATAATACCCTAATTATAAAATTTGAAACCTTAATAAGGTATAAATAAAATTGGGTTTTTTTGTGTTCAAGGAATAACACCCAAATATAAGGTTTTAAGTATTAAACCCTAATATAAAAACACCACCTATTAATGGAAATTATAAAATCGGTCTACAAATGAGATGTAAATATATAAATTTGAAATATTATGGGAGTGGAATGAAACCCTAAGGGAACATAAGGTTTCTTATGGTCAAGAAAAGGATTGGATTCAATAGTATATTTTAACTGATTTTTTATTAATTGATCTAAATAAACTAAAACATTGAGTTTAATTAGATTGTAACACGAGATTAAAATTTATTATTGTGATTTATTATTCATGTAATGATGAAGAAAAAGGGTACTTAACTTGTTTAGGATTTGTGTAGGTCTGTGATAATGTACAATCATCCAAAAGGATTTGTAAGGGCTCCGTGTTGACTTGGATAAGGAAATAGACTATAAAACTTGTTGGGATGAGATTGGTGCTAGATGGATGCCTATGTTTGTTGTATTAATTTTAACTTTGTCAAATTCATCCAAGATACCTCCAAAAATATGTGATAATTAGGATCATCATTCATTCATCTTCAAATAACTCTTGTGCATTCATAAATTATTGGACATATGTGAACATATTTATTTTCATTCTCTTTGCCTAAAATACCTAGCTTACACACTTTACACTTGCTTGACCTACAAATCAAAATTGGATAAAATGGATTGAGCTAAACATAACCATCCCTTTCTAATTGGTTCAACACTCCCTACATTTCAATTCTTAAAATAGGTCTAAAAACACATATAATTCTCCCACTTAGCTGAGTGTCTATAATAAGCATAAATATAGAATAGTGTGTAATGCTTCATAGGTTTTTAATACTTGAAAACCTATGATTTTGACCTTGAAATGTATTTTAGACCTGGGTAAAGTTTTGATTATTTAAGAGGTTTCATATTTGGAATATTATATTATTTCCTCTCAATGTGAGGATGGATAGTAAATGTGTTTTGATAAGTGTTGGATAGGAATAGGCTTAGACTAGGTATGTATAAATAGTTGACTCTTTGGGTATTTTTTTATAAATTGACATGTAAGATGCATGGATCAATGCATAGAAAGTATTTTAATTTTATAAAATATAAATTAAAGGGTGCATGAATGAGTCTAGTCATGGTAGACATATCCATTAATCGAATCTGTCTCTGAATAGAACCATACAGAAAGTAGGAAACATTATCTAATATCAAACCAATTTTGATAAAAATGGTTTTTAAAGTTTTATAATTTTTAATTACAATTTCAAAATATTATCCAATAGATAAATGCATCTAACTGCTACCACGAATCCTTGACTATAGCTTTTTTTTGTTTTTATAGTATTTGTGATCATGTGCATTGCCCAAACAAATAATCAAAGTTTGTAATCTCTCATATTATTATTTAATAGGAATATAATATTAGGATACTATTTTAATTATGGTATTTCATGAACATGTTCATAAACTCATAACCATGAAAATTTTATTGGTATAAAAATAAACTTTAGTCGGTGTATACAATAGTGTCCCAATATAAACATGAACACCAACATGAAGTACAAAATTATGAATCAGTATCTATGTAATATAATTTCATGATGTAACCCCTTCATCCCATAAAATATTTAGACTCGTGGGACTTATAAAGATCCTTGATTTATTTAAACCCTCCATAGTAAATCCATAATATTTTTATCACAATATCACTATCTAAGGCACTCAAATTATTAAAAGATATTTTGAGAGATAATACTCTAAAAAATAACCATACAAATTCCCATCCTCTTAAGAACTCTAGCACAAATACTCCACTAGATAGTTCACAAGTTCTTATGGATGTTTTGATCAAATGATGCCAATGTAATCCATCAATAAAAACCACAAGGTCTAAATGTAGAAAGCATATCTGGTAAATATAGAATCAACCATAACAATTTATATGGATTCAACATAATAAGTGTATTGTCACACCCTACCCCCTCCCTCATGGATGTTAATGAGAATCCTATCCCTCAACCACCCTTTCACAAAAAGATTATTAAAACACATCAGAATGATCCTTTATCTCTAAACATTATTTTTATGGATATCATATGTATATCTTCAACCATCACATATGATGGGTCTAATAACTCTAACTTACATCTTAAAGCATTTGGAAACCTCTGCAAAGATTGGAATAAAATCAACATTTATGCAACTACTTGTAGATACTAAATATTAATTATGTAGCACCTCAATGTTATAAACTTAGAAAATACTTATCATAGTTTTACCCTTAATCTTTAAGACCTTCACACTATCAAAAGGCTCATGTTTGCTATCTCTTTATGCTAAATTACTTATCTCTTAGTCAAACTACATAGTATTCTAGTGATTTGACCTTTTATAATATAAAAAATGATCAAAACCTAATCATTATCCTTTTTTGTCAATTTTAGATGTACTTATTTTATAGCTTCCTAAACACTTGTGTCCCAGTTAGATGCCTATGTTGACGCAAGTGTCCATTTTCCAAATAAGTGTCTAGTGCCCAAAATTCATCCAATTTTCAAATGTAATGTATCCTTATGGTCTACCTAAATTTTTTCGTTAGATATATTTTCAAAAGGGATTGGTATATATACAAGATCAACCCTTATTCATTCCTCACCTAGAAAATATAAGGAACTCACAAGGAAACTTACCAAGAATCACTCAATAAAAGATTTGAGTAATCAAACAATATGTTCCCATCCACTCCCCTTCTTCTTCCCCTTCATTTGTCTCCTCACTTAGAGATCCTTGTAATGCATAGGTGCACTTTTGCATAGTTTCTTACATATGGTCTTTACCCTCATGATTTCTATAACATTATCACCTTAAAAATAATTTTGTATCTCTTTTATCCATTTCATTAACTTATCAGGACTCTATTTACCATGTAAAAAATCAATATCACACATGGACTTACCTATGTCCTTCACCATGACCTCTACTACTCTTTTCCTTTCAATAGAATATTTTCCTATGCTTGTTTGGCCTATTTCCAAATCATATAATCTCAATTTTAGGAAAATCAACCCCACCATTATCTATTATTCACTTATAGTTACAACACCTCCACTTTGTGCAATCATCTCCATCATAGCTAGTCTTGCAACATCTTTATCAATCCTTCTACCTCTTGTTTTCTCCTTATTTTATGTTCCATATCTCACCCTAATAAGTAATATTCTATTTTAAAACCTAAAAAAAACTCAAAATAAATCCTCTCAAATTCCCTCTCAACTTCTAGGACTTATCTCACACCTACAACAACTTATGCAAATTTCTCTTTCACAACTTGAAGCACACTCAGTAGACTTCTCTTTCATAGCCTATAACAAACTCATACATGAGTTTCACACACAAAAACCACAAGGAAAAAACATTTATCTAATACCACTTGGTGAAAACAAAAGAGATAAGAACCAATTAAGGTTTTTTTTTTATCTTTGTATTGCTAGGCTGGGACATTCACTCATGGTCACACATTATCACATTACTCAAACTTGACACACTTAAAAAAATTCATTACATTAATCTTTAAAAATTACATTATAATACATGAACACTCTAAAATACATTCACACACTAATACATGATTCTATATGCTCATTTTATTACATGAAATAGTTTTAGACTTTCATACAATTCCTCTTGAATTAATACAACTCTCTATTCTAATCTTGGAGAGTTATGTTCCTTCCCTGCTTGTCTCTTTCTAAAAAAAACTCCTTTATATCAATAAAATATTCCTCTTAACATCTCAATATTTATAGGGTGTCTCTTCAACTTCCTTAACCTCCACATAATGTACAATATTTATGTGGTCTTCAATATTCAAGATCAACACCCAACTATCAGGTGACATTTTAGGTTGAATAATAGTTAGAAAAACCATGATAATTTCAATGTCACTAATCCAATTGATATGAAATTTAAACCATATATTTTATACTAAATTTTAGATCACCCCTATAAATTTTACCATCTAATTTTTAACATGCATTATGGTAGGTTACCACATGTGAAGAACAACCTTGGTAAGTATCACAAACTACATAGATGACATTTCCATGTTGAATGATAGTATAACTTCCAAAACTTTAACTCAATTCACAAAAATGATATAAAATTTAAAATATATAATTATAAATATATTTTACATTAACCCACTAGATTTTTTAACTTAATTCTTACCACAACTCTACCACAAGGTAATGAACCATCAATCTACATATATGTATTTTTTGACTAAGTGATAGTTAAAAAAACTATCATAACTTTTTCTCCACTTATCTAATTGAGATTAAATTAGAACACACCTTATATTTTATATTTTTTTCACCTATACATATAAGGTAACCCAAATATTAATGTAAATATTATGAAAGGCAATAAAATATATGCAGACTAGATAGGTTCATTTTCAAGCTAGACAATAGTTACAAAAACTATATTAACTTTTCCTCCACTTATCCAATTGAGATTAAATTTATAACACACATTATATGATACATTTTATTCCAATTCTAAAAATTTGTTAGCTTAATTATATACACATATTTTTCAAGTTTAAGAACCATCTACCAAGGGTTTTGACAAAATTAGGTGGTACACCTCAATGGTGGCTTTAAATGATCTAAAATTTTGTGTATAGGTTTTTAATTTCAAGTTATATGATTCCATAAATTTACATCATCAAGTTCTTATAGTAGAATTATTTTAAGTAGATAAACCTTTTTCCAAGTGTAATAATAAATACACTTCCAAGGTAACTACAAGTGTCCTTATTTCCTCTCAAACATCTAAGAACTGATATTGTCTATCAGGAATGTCATTTCATCTAAAACTTGTAGGTTATCCAGCTGAAGATCAAGTAATCAATTAAAAGAGGGGAGTTTGGCACTTGTACAGCCCATGAGGGAAGGTGACACATGGGAAAGGTCATGTAATGGTTATTCAAATTCTTAAAACTCATTTCCATGCTTAACATTCTTTGGAAGTGCTAAAAAATGTTCAAAACCATTATGTTCCTTATTCGCTCTTCTAGACACATAGAAGCGATTAGCATGTTTATGCTTGGTACCACCAGCTAGAGAATTTATAGGTCAATTTATTTTGGGGGGTTAAATTAAATTTATAGAGATTAATTTACATATAAATTTTTCAATTATTGGTTAACCATGCTTTATAAACCATCTCTAACAAGTTGACTATCTTTTTCTACTCATTGTTTCCTATACCCTATAGGTTTTGCTCAAATTTGGATAATTTTATACAATCTATTTAGTGATGTTGAATTAATAATATTTTGGATACATTATAAAATTATATTCATTCTTTTTTTAGTTTTTTAAGGTTTTTGTATATGTAAAACATCTTATTTTACAAGAGAATGCACCATTCTGTGTTACACATAGTTTTTTGACATTTTCAAATCTTCATGATTTGACAATGGATTTAGAGGGTTATGATAAGTTCATCCTCATGTTTATAATGTATTATTTGTCCCATTTTCCTTACAATATATTTTTTTTATCAATACTCCATGAAGATATAGTCATAAGAATCACACAGTCAGCTTACTCTCTTATTGTCATGCACAGTCAACTAAGTAGACTATTTTAGGGTCTTTATCATATCCATGGAGTGGTAGAAATTTTTATAGGTTGATAAATATCATTTTTACATTGATAATAATCTAATTTTCTCTAATTTCATAAGGAGGAAGGAATTATTATAGTCATGTACAACATCCTCACACATTCTACCATAAACATGCACCTCCAAGTGCCTACAGGAGGTCCAAATATTGAAAATGAGGTAGAAGGTTTGTCTAAGAATTTTAACATCCTTATGTCCCATTTAGACATACATTAAAGAGATATTAGTTTATTTTAAAGGCAAATTCCTTCAATACATGGACTATTTCATACTCACTATCTATATGCAGCTCACAATGCACTTATAGCTTCTCATGATGATGTCATGATAAGAATGAGGGTCGTAGTGGTGATTTTAATCCATTTTAAGTGTGAGGAGATAATTTTAAGGCATTTAGATAGGCCTAAGACCCATTGAGATCTAAAACATACACACTATCCAAGTTTCTTCATTACTTGTATATGAAATCTCCACCTACAAGTGGCATTAGTAGAGATATGAGGGTCCTTGTATGGAAAGCATTGGAAATTTTAGAACCCTTATTGAGGTCAGTACATTAAAAACATCATGGCAGACTTATTTTAATTTATATATTGATATAAAAGGTTGAGGGTCACTTCAAAAAATGATGACTGTAGGTTTAGGGATCAAATCCCTAAAACAGAGGCCTAAAGTTTTTTTGTCAAGGTATTATAACATGGTTATAAAAAGTTTTGAAGCCTTTAAATGTGTTTGTATTTTAGTCCCCACATAGGACATGAAATTT
Source organism: Torreya grandis (assembly GCA_037957365.1). NCBI lineage: Eukaryota > Viridiplantae > Streptophyta > Pinopsida > Cupressales > Taxaceae > Torreya > Torreya grandis. Next base: position 2,638,395 of record JARHVA010002336.1, read on the forward strand.
TAAAAAGGAGTGATTAATTTAACTAATGGAGGTTGTAATATTGAAATCTCAAAGTTGCCTACAAAGACACTAAAATCCTTCATTGACATCTACAGGATTTTGAGTCTTTGAGTAACCTTGTTTGCCAGGTTGTACTAGGCCATGCCATTAAAGTGAAATAGTTCCAAATATTGAAAATAGAATTCATGATAAAAACTATCATTTTTATATGTTTATATGAATTTTTTTGGGGTCTAATCTATACCTACAAGTTCCCTTTTCATGACAAATGTAACCTACAGGTTGGTTGTAGGGTTACCATGAGTAATGGGTCTGATAACCTCAGTGATAAACCTCACTCTAGGAATAAAAGGAATAGTTGAAATTATATTATGGTTTATATAAATTCAATTATGGTTTTATTCATTTTATTTAAGGCCTAGAATAAGAAATAACACCTACAGGACCTCTCACAGTCAACTATAGTTGACTATGAGAGGTAAAGAACAAAGGGAGTGTGTTTTGATGAGGTCTAGCCTATACAAGGTGAACATAATAAATACAAAAAATAAAAAAGGGATGAAAAGAGAATTAATTTTATTTTAAAAAAATTATTTTAGGGTGATTTATTTAGGGTAACCTACAGGTATAGCACCCTAAGGCAGAACATCATTAGAAGACATACATAGTCTAGGCCAATCAAGGTAGAGGGTGAGAAAAAAAGTTTGAAAGGATACCAATGATAATTATGATGAAATAAATATAAAATTATGGATTTAATCTAATTAAATCCTCATAATATGGGAACAAATATTGAAGGTCTCCAATCAAGCATACATATTTCACACCAAAACATTATGCATAGTCCCCCTTTTTGCATAGTTCGTCTTGGGTTTTGTTGAAGTTGGGGGATATATTGATAATATAAATGGATAATATTTGGTATAGGTAATATATATTAATTTATTAATCCTATAAAATATTCACCATTTTCTAATACAATAGGGGATTTCCCTCTATTTTGTCTTAGATAGAGGGCACTCCTTATGCACATAAACCCTGCAGTCTTGACAAGAAGAGATTAAATGAGATGACAAAGATATGTTTTAAATTTAAATGAGGTGTGATAATTTGAAAAAAATCTAATGAAAAATTATAAACAACTCACAAAAGGAGGAATCCCATATTGGAGATCCAGACCCTCAACAGTGTAGATAGGCTTATGAGGCATGGTTATGCCTAGAATCCAAACAAGAGGTCACTTTCACTTCTAGATATAAGTGATATTTCCAAATTATTGGAGAATTTTTTTGGCATAATAATATATATTTCAAATATATTTTCATGTATGTTAATCCATTTAAATGTCATTTTTGGACTTTAGGATAACTTAGGCCTATGTAAATGGAGAAATGAGCTTGATGGAGCATCTTTGAGTACTCATATCTTCTCTATAGAATTACATGTAAAGACAATAAGGTTGGATGTGTTATAAATGGTCTTGAATAGTTATATTGTGAAATTGGTTTGCAATTCCATGTCATAACTTTATGAA
>JARHVA010002337.1:0-35000 GCA_037957365.1 Torreya grandis
GAATTAAATTACTTAATATGAAATTTATCCCAATCTCAATCTTCATTTTAATATATAACTTGGTTGATCTATAAAATCCTACAAGACAAATCCAAAATTTTGACAACCATACTACCAATAATCATTACACCACTTTTTATCCTTCCAAACATAATTTTGATATAGGTATGCAACCCAATCCAACAGGGTGAGGAAATAAATACCTATCATTTTAGGATAGGTGATAAACCACTCTAAGGCATGAGTTTTAGGTTATGAATCTACTAGTAATTACTCAAAACAAAATAAACACAAAAAAGAGTTATAGGAGAATATTTCTAAATTAATTACACAAAATATACCTAAATGAATAATGACATGTAAAAAATTTCTATAGAGCACATCTATCATAATGTTAATAATAAAAAAGGTCCCTACACATAGAATAGTTAGAATAACTACAAGCTCAATATATCTTTTATGAATTGAGTACATGAATTAATATCCTAAATTATATTAACTAAATTATAATTAGTTATGTATACATATAATTTAGAGAAAGATAAAAAACAAAAGGTTGTTAGACTTTACTAAGAATTCAAAAGTTTGTATGATATTCCAAAATCTTCCTCTTTTTGGAAGGTGAATTACAAAGTATAAATAACTTTTGATGGCACTATTTTGACAAGAATATATTTCATGAAATAAACAAATATTATTATAGTTAAAATTAGAGTTAAACTTTAGCTTATAATTAGACTATTAAAAATAAAAGTAAAACTCTTGATAACTAAAACTACCTTTGTGTTTGACTAGAAGAGGGAGCTTTTGAAGTGTTTGAAAATATAGTTATAATTGGGATTATATGTTGACTCCATATAACCACTACCACATCTTCAAATTATTTTTAAAATAGATATAATACCACAATTGGAGTAAAAAATATCATATAATTTTTTATTATCAATATTTCATGATTTAAGAGAAGACCATGTAAGACGTTTTTCACTGTAATTATTTTTTTTAAACTTCTCTTTTTCATGTGAATAGCTCAATTGCTTCTCTACTACTCCGTTAATTTTAATAAATTATTATTTATTTAAAACACATGAAAAAAGGAAAAAATTTAGAAACAATGCAATCATGTGGTAACTGCTTTCCATCCAGAATAAAAAATTCATTTATACTAGCTTCCTTAAAAAGTTCCAAAATTATGTCAATGGCCTTGTCAATAGTCCATTAAAACTCCATGCATATCATTTTTCCATTATTTAAAATATGTCCTCACACCCACCATTATAATATGAAATCAATTGATGTGTACCAAGGGAATCAATTTTATGTTAGGACACCATCTATTGTTAGCAAGTTTGGTAAGAATGGATAGTCTAGCTTCCAACTATATAATCTTATCTTGATATTTCTTGACCTTATCCATAAAGGAATTATCTTACCTTTGGCATAAAATAACCTAAACGAATATAATGTATAATGGTTATAATTCCATATCAACATCAATAATGACATTGCCATGGGATATAGCCTTTTTTGTTTCCAGTCACTACATTTTATAATTTTGTCCCTCTAATAATTTCTTAATCATATCCCTAGTGGCTATAGTGACTGATTCAGGGTCCTCTACATAGTCATATTTCTCAACTAATTTTTTTTAATCTATCTAGTTAGGGTGAATAATTTTTCCGAAATATTAGAGATAATTATATGATAATCCTATTTTAATTTTATTCTTTTAGCTCTCTTTATGAACCTTATACCCTAATCAAATTTAGTTACGACTTATGGGCTATCCACAATCACTAGGTCCTATCTTAACAACTTTTAAATTTCCATCCATTATTCCCAATCTTTGCTTATTTAAATCAAGGAAATGGAATAAATATTAGGAGGTGGTGGTATTTTAAGTGGTGTTTAATCTTATGTAGTAATGGAGGGATCAAACAATATGAAGAAAATTATTGTGGATGATGAAGTAGCTTGAGGGGTAGGAGAAGGTATGGGGGAGTGAGGAAAAGAATTGGTATGGTGAAGATGAATGGATTATAAGTTTAGGTAATATCACACACCTTATATACTATTTTATTTACATTTTATCATATTCCTTGGGATATAAAATGGTTATGACAATAATTCTTGAAAGTCTTGACAAAATTGTGACCTCGAAGGCAAAAGTGATGTAGAGAGGGTCCATAAATGCCAATTTACCTTGTAAATGGACTTGTTTATTAAATGTTTTTTGTTTTTTTAGTATGGATAAAGTATTTGGATAAATATAAGGAAATGTAAGGAATTATTTTTGTAAAAATTATGAATCCTATAACATAGGTACCATGGCTTGTGAATTTATATGTTATGTTGATGCTTGAGACAAATCTACCATAGTACTCAAAATAAAAAGAGTGGAAATAATATTTTGGATTGGTGAAACATATGGGTAAATATTAGGAATAGATTTTTTCCTCAAACATATTTTAATATAAACTTTTGTAAATAGAGTGTCCTTTTTGGGAGTCATAGTCTCAACACTTAGTTGTTGGACTTGACTATGAGGAGGAGAGTCAATTAGATCATCCTCTAATTTTGGAATAGAGTGAGATTGGGGAGAGACATCATGACTAAGATGATTAAGGGGATATTTCTTCATAAATATACTTTTTATTTTGAAACACCCTCTAAAATTTGTACTTTATACATAACTACATATTGAATGGGAGGGGAAAAAGGAGGTGATTTAAAGACATGCAGTTAAAGATTTTTCCTTTGTAAAGTAGGCACAAGTGGATGTCCTTGAAATATTATTATTCTCAAATTTTCATAAGTGGTAGGAAATTCCTCAAGATTTGGATATTTCTACCTCTCTTATACTCCATATTTAAATTTCCTAGTTATATCTAGTGTCACCTATAGATGCATAAATTAACAATTAAGCTAATAAAGTACACTTATGATAACCCTTTTTACATACTTAGCTCACAACTTATTTCAAGACTTTTTCTCCACATTCTTTCACTTTTTTCATGGATGAATCATTATTCTAATTAAGATAATGACCCAAGACTATACCTATTACTCATGCACAATAGCACATACTCACCCACAAACTACCCCTAGTACCCAAATCAACTAGTTATTATCCTCATAAAATAATGTCTAATCAGAAAACAACACACTTCTCTCTTATTCATATTCACTACCCTTATCCTCCCAATAAATAAAGGCTAATTTATTAAATTAAAATTAGTGAAAGGTCATCCCAAAATTTTATCAAGACCCATCATAAATATTTTAGAAAATATGACTATAAGGCCACATTTTAACCCATTTTTCACTCAAGAGGTTTTCACACTAAAAGGGACGAAAATTAAATTTGCACATTGAGAGCGAATTTCATATTTCTATCAATTCTAATTACATATAGATATAGTATCCCTGAGATAAAGTTTGAATACACTTATAAGGTCACAATTTATCTTTGAATACATTAATCACACTAAGATTTCACCAATGTATAAAATTTTGCACTAGTATTTCATGTACACCTCTATAACATGGGGAAAATACATGGATTTTTATCCCTCTTTAGAATATTGATATGTAGGCAATGCTCAACATAGGGAGTGTTGAATTTACGAAAAAATTCAACCACTAACCCTTTTTACTATGTGATTGTATTAATATTCTTATGTCATTGAGCTAGGGTTTCAAGTGAAAGAGGAGATACACAATAGTTTTTGCATCAAATCAAAATCTCTGACATAGTCTAAAGAACACACAAGTGAAGGTTAACTCGACATAAAAAATATCATAGCTCTAACACATATTATACACTATCATTCCCTATGGATAATAATGTATTAATATCCTATCTAATTACAATGATCATGTCTAAAATCCTTGAAAACTCATGTTATGGGTCTACACTTAGTTAACGTAGTCTCCATGTCAGTTTTGGTTCTAGAAATAATTTGTATCTCAATTTTCTAGCAAATTTTATGTTTTCCTTTATAATTTACAAATTTAGTATAGTTCATGATATTATAATTTCCAAATCAGTTTGTCATTTATTACATATTTGTATATTCTATTTTTTCATAAAAAATTCTAATTAGGGTATAACATTCACATAGTTCACCAGATTTGATAAAACATATTATCAAACATGCTTATTATTAATCATTTTCAAATCCCTAATTTTCCATTAGGGTTTTCCTTATGTTCATATAAATATTATTAGGGTTTTAGATTGACATTTTTTTAATTTATCAATTCATCATGATTATCATTGCTAAACTTTGTCATTTTATACTTCATTTTTTGGGTTTTCTTTACATTTTGTTTCCCTATAATATGCAAACTAATTAAATTGAATATAAATCCCTTGATGCTCATTTAATGGAAAAGATAAAATTCATTATAACCAAAGAATGTAATAATAATCCATCCTATGATTTTTATTTTTATATGTTTAATTTCAAATTATTACCTATTACCACTAGATACCAAAGAGCATAGTTGGTTTGTTTCATCCATGCCACTCCTAAACCTCTAAATTATCTCATGTATCATCTTGACTCTACTATTCAACCTAGGATTATAATACATCTTATGGTTCATATTTTTATCACTAAAATAGGTTAGGATGTGTGATAAAATGATCAAAATCAAAGATATAATATCATTTATTAACTCATTAGTATGAAAACCAAGGTTTCTATAATAGAGTTACTTCAACAATTAGATATTTACGAGGAAATTCTATATGCTACATTGTGTGACACCAGTGTTCCTATAAATGTTAAACCAAATTAGATTATATATAATTAACACATTATGGTAGACAAAAGTATATATATTTTTAAAAATAAACCTTTATACCACATTAAATTATCAATCCACACTCACCTTTGTATATTCAGCTTCTAATCAGTATTATGGGTGTTAAACAACTCTTAATGGATAATGGTTCATGATTAAATATATTTAACATTTATTATTTCCAAATCCTCAACATATATGTATATAATTAGTATTTTTTATTTATGAACATCAATGGTTTTGATAAAATTCCCCACAAGGTATTGGGATAAAAAACATTAAATCTCACATTGGGACCTATAACTATTACTATAACTCGTCAAGTCATGAAAAATGATTTCAAATAATATATTTTGATTAAGAGGCATTGGATCCATGATACTCAAACCTTCCTTTCATATCTACATTCATTATTGAAATTAAATCACCAATGTTGTGTGTGTGTGTGTGTGTGTGTGTGTGTGGATGCATACACACACACACACCTATATTCATGTATACATATATATGTGTATACGTGTATATATATACATATGTATATGTGTGTGTGTATATACATGTGTATTTTTATATATACATGTGTATATATATACATGTATATACATATACACATGTATATATACACATATACATGTGTATATGTGTATATGTATATAAATACACACATAGACACACATGTGCATCCACACACACACACATGTATGCATGTATACATATGCATGTGTATGTGTACACATATATACATGTATATGTGTATATATATGTATATGTGTGTTTGTGTGTGTGTGTGTGTGTGTGTGTGTATATATATATATATATATACGTACATACATACACATATACATACATAGACACACACACATGTCATATGGATCATGAACCATTTAAGTATTGTTAAGTAACTGAATCTAAATAAATTTATGTTCCTTACACAAATTTTTATAATAAATCAATGATATAACCTTATACTAATAGTTCTATCAACATTCCTATAATTACATAGATAACACCTGAATCTAATAATAAAAGTCATAAATAATGCAATTTTTGACTCTATTTTTTTCAAGAAATGGGATACAAAGGATAAGGAATAGGAAATTATGAACAAGAAATTATTCATCCCATTGAGGTCTTTACTCATCAAGGTAAGTAGGTTATTGGTTACTCTAACCATTCAAGTTATTATGACTCAATTCTACATATACATCAATAGATAGATTTTATTAAATCTATTAAAAAAACTAAAACTCTATCAATTACGTATCTACATTATCATTTGTCTTCCTAGAACTTATTGACAATATTATTTCATAAAACATATTAACATTGGATGAATTCTATAACAACTAGTATCTTTCAGAATATTTAGGATAACATGAATATATCCCTCCTTTATATCACAATAATAGTTTTCATCATTAAAAAAAACTCATGCATACTTTGGAGAGGCAAACATTCTAATTGAGTATTATCCACATGATGGATTTGACATGATCCACATTAGACCTTATATAGAATATATATTGCACTAATAAATAAAGATATAATTTAATTTAATTATTGAATAAATATAGATCTAAGAGTAGTACTTATGGATGTGGAATTATAAAATTACAAGGATAAATGATGAAAATATATAATTTCATTGTCATCCATCCTAGTTTTCTAAACCCAATATCCATGCTTATATTCATCTTTATTTGTTTTGGTCACCCAATCAATCTATAATCATAGTTTTAATGGACAATTTTGTCCTATTAATATTTCATTGGAATACTTAAATTAGGTCTAATTTTTAGCTACTTATTATATGTCTACCATTACTCTCTTAACTAAGTCTATTTAATAACTCAATATTTTAATATTTCAACTCTATTTTAATCCTTTTTGCCACTATACTACATTTTGATCATAATCTATCAATACTTACTTTAAGATGTTTGTAAATTACCTCTCTTTGACTTGACTATCCCTTCATATATCTCAATTTCAATGTTGCATGAACTACCAATCCCAAACTCTTATCAATTAATTAAATTACCAAAAAGTTGTATTGTTAATCTATTTCTACTATAAGCCCGATTTATCCTTGAATTAAGATTTTAGACCTAGATTTCACTCAAAAACCATTGAATATTCATTGAATTATTTTAGATCATTATATTCCCTCTACCTAATTAATCATTACAGACTCTTATAAATTGTTTTGACCATGTGATCAAGGCTCATGTTCTCAACTTTGACTTTGAACTAGTTTTGATCCCAAGCTTTGTCTAGTCTTGGTTTGCTTTCTATAAGATACTATTATTCTGGAGATACCTATCCAAAAATTCAAAAATAAAATCACAATATATTATAGATCAATCCCAATTATTTTAAACTAATTATTTTATTGGTTTCTCTAAAGGTCAACTTAAAACCACTCTATCCTTTATAACACTCATTTTATATACTTAAAGAAACTTCAAAATTTCAAAATAAAAGGGAATGGGAATATTTACTTAAGGGATGAACAATCACCAATATTTATACAAATTTCATAGTTAATGAAAAAGACTCAACTATAAAATTTTCTCATATTTTGTGTCTTTTAAATATACACCTATAGGAATATCAATACAAAGTCAGTTTTTTTTTTAAATTGGATGGTGTGAAATGAAATCAAAAGACCATTTTCTACCTTATTTATGATTATATCCTATGTAAAATATTTTGACAATTTAATTATTTAATTAGATTAAATTCCTTTACCAACATAGTTTAATAATAGTTGACCATCATTTGAAGGTTTCAATTCATCCTTTGACTAAAGTACTACAACTTTACTATTGTGAGCTTCACCAAAAAATGAAACTTTATTAGTAAAGAAGCATAAACATGCCCAAATTCCATTTTAACTATTATTATTTTTGATGTTTTTACTAATTTAACACTTTTATCATGGTCTTCAATAACTCTTCCATTTTTACCAATAAAAACTAAATCCATAAAATGTTCTTTACGTGAATTTCAGGGGAAATGTGTATGAATGCATTGTTATTACACTTTTGAATATGAATAATTTAAGATTGAAACCAATTATATTAGGATATAAAAAAATTATATTAATATTCCAACCTTTAATTTTCCTTCATGCACTTCAAAAAATGCAAAAATCCATTATTGTTTTAGACTATATTAAACTGTGACTTTGTTATGGAACCCTAGAGGGTACAATCAAATCAAATTCATTATTTTTTGCTTATTAGTTCAAGAATAATGGAGAAAATATATGATAAATAATTAAACCTTACTTTAAAAATGGTTTTTGTATTCCCATACAAATAAAATCATGTCCAACTCTCCTCTTATAGACCTGATTATATGCAATTTTCTATATTTCTTCTATAAAGTCATGAGAATAAGAACTTAAAAGTGTATATTAGACTCATCATAATATGTAAATAGATTAATAAGCATCATAATAACATAAAATAATTTTCATTATAAAATAAATATCCTCCTTAACTAATCAAAACATGGTATTTTTATTATATACCTTTGACAGATTTCTACATCTACCTTTTTTTACTTCTTAGACCTCTTTATCTATTCTATCCACTCTCTCTTATATCTTCATGTATGATTCCTTTTATTCCTACTAATTTATATGATTAAATATTATCATTACTATATTATTGTGAAAACTTATTTTTAGGATAGACTGAAAGACCAAGTCATACTTAACTAATTGCTTCTCCACTTGTTACCTACTAATCTTGGCTTCTTAATGTACAACTCAACCTTATAGAACATGATGAGTTTTTTTCATATTTACATAGATAAATAGACATTTTAAAATATAATATTGACATTATAGGTTCATTATATAATTCCATACCATTTTTAGTTAGTCTTCAAGGCTTACAGGCCTCCATAATATGACTCAATTGACTCAATTAACCTATCATATACAAATTTACATTGTGAAACTGATGTTCCTAAATCAATAAATCAATTAGACCAATATTAAATTATTTTAATAAGATATTTTACTTTTCATAATTTAATTTACCATGAATTTATGCTTTGATCTATGTACATTAGATCACACTCTACCTACATGCAAAACTAGTTAAGTAGAAAATATGTAAAATGTATCCAAAAACTGTGTTACTAATTAAATAAGAGATTCAAATATTACTTGATTTAAGCTTCATTCAACCTATGGATTATCTAAAATGGGTGTATAATATTTATTTAGTATTTATATAATAATGTTAAAATTTGATGTCATTTAGCTTCTAAATATTTAAATAAGGCTTACCCTAAAGATGATTTCCCACTAACAATAGAGACATGATTATGGTTTCCATGACTAGATATGAGATGTTATCATTTATATATGGATTATTTAGTTATAATTAAATTATAATAAACAATTAAGATCAATAAAATACATCATTTATCACACCATGGGGCACCTTTTGTTACATAGTGATGCCTTTTAGAATTTGAAATGTATGGGATACATACCAATGTGCAATGGCATATTTGTAATGATATCATTCATAAAACAATAGATTATTATGTGGATGATCTATTAGAAAACCCAAAAAATACAAAATCATGTAATTTATTTATAATAAATATTTGATCATCTATGAGAATATAATGTATGCCTAAACCCCAAGAAATGTGTTTTCATCATAACATGAAGAAAATTGTTAGGCTTTATTAAATCATAGTGAGGTATTGAAGTTGATTTGAAATATTCAAATATATCATTGATATGCCTCCCCCTAAAGAATTGAAATAAATCTGATATTTATAGGCTAAAATTTAGGGAATTTTTTGCTTTGTAACTTAGTTAGTAGATAAGATACAACAATTCACCAAGTTACTCAAGAAAGATACAAAGTTTTAATGGGACATAAAATTCTAGGAAATTTTTGAGGCATTCAAAAAATATTTTTTTAATCCACCTATTCCCATGCCTCCAATACAAGATAAACCATTATTATACATTTAAGCCATAGACCATGAACTAAGTACTTTATTGGCATAGTATAATGATGATCATATAAAATGAGCCATATATCATATTAGCCACACACTTGTATACCATGAACACAAATACACTATAATGGAATTTTTATGCCTAACTCTTATATTTGCTATCCAAATAATCTAACACTATATGATCAATAATGAGACTCAATTTATTACAACATCTAATCTATTGAATTTCCTAATGCCAAAAGCTAACTTATCAAGATGTATCACAAAATGGGTAATGGAACTCATAAAATTTGACTTAAATATTATACTTTAAAAATACATGAAATTCCAAGTTATCATTGACCAATTAGTTATTGCCTCAGTACAGGATATACAATAACTTGAATATAATTTTAGAGATGGTTTCACAACATATAATACTTTTAAGGATACATTGAAAATGTTTTTTAGTGGCTCAAAATATGCATCAGGTGTTGGTACAATAAGTTTTGTAAGTTCTCCATAGGAAGAGCCTATGCCATTTTCATACATATTGGGATTTTCATGTACAAATAATATCACAAAATATGAAGAATTTATCTTGGTTTTATAAAAAATCACACTTTAAATATCAAATCCATCAATATATTTTGATTAATAATTAGTTTTTAATAGTCATAAATTTTTATTAGATAAAATAAGAAAAAATAATCCCATACAATAATATGGTACAATGTTTAAGAGAAAATTTTTATGCATTTTAAATTGAAAATATCACATGAATGGATAAATATCATGCAAATGAAATCATTAGTGCAAAATATTTAATACCAATTGACATAAATTATGATCAAACAATATTCAATATATGATGTATGGAAGATCCATTGGTTTCTAATTAAAATTTGTTAGGTTTATCAATCTTAGAAACTATGAATAGTGTAAAAGGATCAAAATAGTTTACACATATATAAATTTTTGAATAAATAAATTACACCAAATACTTTTACTATAAATGATAATTAAAAATTGCATAGAGAATCACTATGACATGTGATCATTGGAGGGGATTTTTTAAAATATCATTTGAAGGATATTTACTTTCATGTTTAAGAACTGAAGAGGATAACTTAAAAATATAATAGGTACATGATAGCGAATGTGGTGGTATTTTTAGTGGAAAATAAATAACACATAAATTAATTAAGGGCACTATTTTCCCACCATAGAACATTAATGTCACAAATACATCAAATTACGTGAAAAATGTGAAATACAAATTAATCTAAACCATATTTAATCATATGAATTAAAACCATCATTTCACCTTTGCCATTCACACTTTGGGGGTTTGAATTAATTAGGAAAATAAATCCAAAATAAAATTTTGGGCATAAATTTATAATTAGAGATATTAAATATTTTAATAAATGGTTAGAATCTATACCCTTATAGTTACCTATAGGAAATGACATATGTTGATTCTTTATGACACACATCATCTCTAGTTCTAGTTTCCATTCAACTATCATTATGTATAATGGCTCACCTTTCAAAAACAAAATAGTCAATTTTTTAGTGATAAGTGTAATATTCAACACACCTTTTACAATTCTTATTATCCCCAATGTAATGGATTGGTATAATCTATAAATAAAGTTATAAATAATATCTCGATAAAAATAATTACTAAATTTGGTGATGACTAGAAAAACCAACTAGTTTATGCACTATGAACCTACTATAAGAGCATCCACACACCCATTTGGGATACCCATATTATTTTTTGTATGAGACAAAATAAATTATTCCATTAGGATTATAAATTACATATTTACACATATCTCTCAAAGGGCTTATTATAGATGAAGAATAAAGAGAAAAACACTTACATGAGTTAGAAAAATTGGATCATATATGTATACAATCAACCAAACATCATAGGGTATATCAAAACCATGTATAATTAGATTAAAACAAAAAAAAAATAGTAGAGAATTTGATGTTGGTGACTTGGTTCTAAAAGAGAATCTAAGAAATACCAATTCAAAACAACACACAAAAGGAAAGTTTTAGCCAAATTGGTTGGTTGCATATGTGATTACAGGAAATATAAACACAAAATTTTATCATTTATCTTCACTTGAATTTCAAGAAGAAAATAACCCAATGAAAATTATGAATATATAGTGGTTATATACTTAAACATTTTACACTCTCAAATACATTTCATGTATTGTAAAAAAACCATAATTTTTTTAATAAAAATTCAAAATCAGGACCTATGTATGCTTATGTTTAGTTCATTTACTTTAATTAATTTTTGAATATTTATTTAGTACTTATTTATCTAATTTAATATCATATATGATTTATAATTATACATGAGTGAGTCCATATCATACATGATGTCATTCTCAAGCATAGTTTCAGGTTGTTTCACTATCTCAAACTCATAAACTACATATGGATAAGAGTTATCTATTAAAATAGGAACACATTGAATTTTTATCTTATCCCTCACTCTTGTCCCGATGAGAACATGATATTATTTATCATATTTAAATAAACCAGATGCCTCTTTTAACTTTTCTATACATCAACAAGCTCAATGGGGACATTTTTATATAACTTTTATAATTCCTTGGATATCCTTTATTCTTTATAAATAAATTATTTATGTCATAAAATATATTGATATTGGTAACTTAATAACAAGATAATATCCTATTGGTTACTTAAAATAATAAATCTACTAGTGTTACAAATATTTTATGTTGACCAACCACATATATTCATGAATGTTTTTCATTTTTGCTTTCTTGCTTCATGACTTGTGTGTATTCTATTTGTATTGTGGACATATAAACATGTCTTTGTGTGTGAATATAAGCACTAATTGTATCTTTGTATGCATGTTATTTGAATATGACCCTTTAATGTATCCATTTTGAATTCTATTGTGTTTTTTACATGATTTTCATATACTCTTTACTTGTGTGTGTCATCACCATGACACTTATTTGCTCAATTTTATATGCCATGATAAACATCCTAAATATTCCATTTTATTTTTCCATTATTTATGTAATTAATCTCTCTAAATTAGTTCTACTCAAATTTAAATACTTAGTTTTGATTACTTATATACATGACAAATTTTTGACATTTATCTTGATAACCTCACTATGTATGATTGTTTCCAGACACATTTTGCTTTATTGTTATGCTCATTTTATATATATTATGATGAAATGATCCTCCATGATATAATTATTACTCATATTTACATATTGTACATAATATCTATCACATAAATTTTATTTTGAGTTAATTTATTGCACAGGCTCAACAACTCAACTCAAAACAGGGGACACACAATGGCCTATATTAGAGAATAAAATCCTACAATATAATACACAATCATAACTTTTTATATCTCACATAATGAATAATTAAGTATACCCACAAATCACACATAAAATAATTTTGGACCAACACTCCTTTTAGACAAGGGTGCACCCATTATTGTTAAAATCAACGCACTTTTGTCCAAGCATATAGAAAATAATCACTATTATAATTTCTCAAAATCTTAGGTAATATAAATAAGTTAACAATAGGTTTACAATCACAATTTTCAATAAACACTTTGGAGTGTCTCAAAGTTTCTTAATTTAGGAACATCATGGATGGTATGTATTCTAAGTTAACACATGGGTTGTTACACATAATTTACATTTTTATTATTTAGTCTCAAAATCCTTATACATAAATATAATATTATATGTTGATTAACCCTAAATTTAGATACAAGGGTATCTAAGGTTAATAAATATACAATTAGTTCTAGCATAAGGGTAATAAAATAGTGTACAATAAGGTAATTAGTATAAAACTTAGATAATCAATATTCTAAATTTATACAATTGATATTGCTAAAAATAGTTGAATACACCTATTAAAAAATATTATAGCAAACACGAAATAATAGTACTTATCTAGTTTACTGTGTACAAATATATTTGGACTAGAAACACATGTAAATTATGCATGGTTAGTGTTTTTGATTAGTCATTAGACTCTATAATTGTACTTATGTGGCCACATACCCTATCATCATATCTAGACACTATCATCAATGCTACTATCTTATTGTGATGTAGATTTATAGTAAAAAATAATGACTAGATCTAGATGTAACCAAATTCATTGTTCTAGTTTTTATTTTTGCCTTTTTGTTATTATATTCAAATCTTGGATATAAGTTAACACTCATTATTGATTAATCAAATCTTAGATATTCACCCTTGGAATAAGTTTACTAAAAATTGTGTTAGTGGACTCATAATTTTTAGCCTCGCAAAAGACCCCTATGTCAATGGGAATTTCCTACACTAACAATACTCTAAGGAGGGCCTTAGACTTATATAGTTCTCCCCTATGTGTGGGAAAGTGAGTGTACAATGGTGTAATATACTATATGAATATGCATATAGTAATATAGCTTTTCATTTGACAAATATCACTCATGGGATGTTTTTTTAATGCTTCATATCTATAATATGACTACTCTTATGCTTGATATATAAATATGGATCAATATAGACGAATAGAGTGTTTGTATTTTATAGATGAAGAATGAAAAGTCTTATAATGTTATTTATACCAAAACTTTTTATAATATCTCATAGTATAATTCAATGATATATCTAGGTTGACCTATGGGTTTCTATCATTTTCAATTTGGATGATGTTTGGTAAATAGACTCTAAATGATGATCTAGACACTATCATTGATAGAAGTGATCCTTTGTGGTTGGTAGTGTCCATAAGGATAGAAAATAGGTAATAATATGAAATTAAAGGTGAAGGATGTTTATTATGTTTGAATATTTTTATATAGTATAGGATACCTAGGTCATCAGAATGATTGAATCAGACTAAGAGATAAACATTTAGGCATAGTGAGATGGTGAATGTGAGTCTTTCAGTTGTAGGAGGTATATAATTGAAGGGTAAATTTAGATTGATATTTTTTAAATGTACAATATTGATATGCTATAAATATTTATGTTTAGTATCTACATTCCCCACCCCCACTTTAATATAGTAATACATAAGGATGAAATTAGTAGGTTAAAGGAAAAAATCCATAGCTAAGTGTGTATAACACACATTGCCTTTGTTTAAGCCTACTTTAAGTGATTTTATAGTGTATGGTTTGTAACCAAGATCATGTTACTATATAAATCATTTAATATAATATGAAAATTTAAATAATCAAAATTATTGAAAAGAAAAAGAGCAAGGAGTACACATATATGTTGATGCAACCATGTTGCCTCTTGATGATTTGACTTGTTAAAAATGCTTCCTTTTGAATCATTAAATATGGAAAAGGTTCATACCTAAACCATGGATATTTCAATATGGATATTGGAAGGTATTATTCCCCCAATCTATTTTATGGATGAGTTGTGACATAACTATTGAGATCAATATATCTCAATCACACAACTCATGTTTAAATTAGCATAATCTAGTGAGGGTGAGTAATTTAATCAACTCATCTTATAAATATGGTGATATTGGATGATTTAATCACTCCAATATATAAATATAGTGATGTTTAATGATTTAATCATTTCAAAATATAAAATGAATCCACTAATTTAGTAGAAAAGGCTTAATAATAGTACGTCTTAGTGTAATTGGTGTGTCTTACTAAGTAATATTTTTGGAAATTTTTATACTTTTTGGTGAAATGTCATGGCATATTCACATATAATATATATAATATAGAGTATATATTTCATAATTATGAAAAAATATGTTTTAAATATATGCAAAATTAGTGCAATGTATAAGAATCTAACCAAGTGTATATTTGAATCGTGAAACTGAACTAGATATTATGTAAATATGGAGGTCATGTTCTGATGACGTGCCCAAAATAAATTTTGGAGATACTGAGTAAATGTATAACTGGAGATGTCATGTTATTATGACTTTACCCCACTAATGTCTATAGATACTAAGTAAATGTATAATTGTCGAGGTCATGTTATTATGACACACCCCCCATTGAAATTTAGAAACTGAGAAGGTATATAAGTTTGGAGGTCATGACTTTGATACATACCGTCAATATAATCTATAAACTATGAAAATATGGATATCATGATTTCTATGTCACATAACTATTGAAATCCCCCCTTTTGAGGTGAGGTGAATAGAAATTGGTATATACCTTACCTCAAAAGGATAAGGTAGCTGTATAATGTATGTAAAAATCCTATAAAATATATGTATAACATGTCAAAGTATATATATCAATTAATATCATAGTATGTGTTAACATCAAGTCCTAAAATACATGATATAGATCATGTAAATGAATATATGTTAATAGTACAAACTCAACAAAAAATCAATCACACACACAAGATCACTCAATGTAATACAAAATAATGGTCCAAAGATACCTCATAGAAGGGGCATGTTTAAATGCCACACAATCAAAAATAATGACATATTTAAATTTCCAGTCAACATACAATGGAAAAATTATCAATAAGAAAGTAACATATTCAAATATTCAGAAAGTAGGACAATTTAAGCAATATAATATAGTTAAGGAAGTGATAATGCCAATAAATAAAATATAAGAAACTAGCATATTATACTATTCCTTGAATATATGTAATATAAAAACATCAATATGTAGTATAACATATCAATCATGCTATGAATTATATAGATATGTATAATTGTTAGCATATAAAATCAAACATGATAATGTATAAATGATCAAAAAGAATATGTAGCCTATATCAATCATGATAAAATAAGCAAATGCCTCTAATATACTATATGGCATGAGTGTAAGAAAGGTCCAGCATATATAAGTGCATATAACATGTGTTCAAGAATGTTTGTATCACACTCAAAGATGCATGAAACATATTTGTATATATAAATAAATGATATTATATCTACCAACAAAAAACATTGAGCCAACGAGCTAGTCAAATTTAGGAATGTTGAATATTTTTGTATTATTAAATTATTTAAATATTTTTATATTTTTATAATGTTTTAATGTTTATATATATTTCTTCTCAGATGCCCTAAACCTTAGGTTTGAACATTTTCATTGGTTGGATCATGGTTGGATAGGTGAAAATGTTGCATGGCATGTTCTTTTTTATGATTCACATGTGAAGTAAAAGAAAAAATTACATCATGTGGTATATGGATCAATTTTCCATCACGGAAAAATGAGACATATTTCTAATTTTGGTCAATTTTTACTTTCATCTGGTATAACCAAAAAGTTCCCAATGTAAATTCAAAGAGCGGCATAACCCAATGCCTTGTTGGAATCACTTTAAGACCACTAGAAATTGGAATTATGATGTTTCCTAAGGATTCATTCCAAACTCCATTATATTTTAAGTCATTTAGATCAAAGCAAAGTTGTCATAAACTTATTACATTACAATTTATTTATTTTTGTGTAAGATCCACATGTCTATGCCAAAAATAATCACCACCCATGAATAATGTAATTATTAAATCTTGTTGGTGTGGATGTTTTTTTGTTTGTTTAACTTGAGGTGTTTATTTTGGATGTGTATCTTGGATTGGTTTCATATTGAGTAATTTTTGTTTACTTACCATATAAATTTTAGGAATTCCACACTTTATTCTCATAGTGTCCATTTGGTAATTCATCTTCCTCATTTATATGTGGAATAAAAAAATGGAAGGAGAGTTGTTAAGTTTGTTTTAATAATTGAGTATGAATGCAACATATCTTTGAGCGTCCAAGTATAAAAAATTATATGATTCATATTTTTTTATGTAATGTTATTTACCTTATGGGTAATAACACCTATAATAAATATTAATTATAATTCCAAACATGAATGTCTAAATTCTAGTACACATTATTTACTTTTAAATTGAATAGCATAGTCTTGAATGGATTCATTATCCTGCTCTTTTAAATTTTGAAAATGTTCTAATGTAAGTATATGAACCTTGTGTATGTTGAAATCCAAAAATAAGACATCTTAAAAATGTGAAAAAGTGGTTAAGGAAGCCTTAAGAAAGATATATAATCAATTATGAGATTTATAAATAATACTCATGTGAAAGGATTTTAGCAATATTTTGTCATGTTTAACCCATTTACCAAAACATTGTACATATTTAATCATGTGATTAAATGGATCTTTATGATTATCAAATAGAGATAAATATGGTAGTTCAAAGCCATGTGGATAAGGATATTCAAGTATACATTTTTAAATTAGTTGATTGTTTAATAAGGTAATATTGGCATTATCATTATGGTAAGCCATTTTAATTTGAAGTATATATAGTTGTATTTGAATCTATCTAATATTAATCATAATATACATGAGCTAATAATTATGAATGGTGGTATTTTGGAAAGATGTGATAATTGGTCCTAACCCACCATAACTTTAAAGATTAGGTATATTGGTATTATCATCATCATGAAGAATAAGTGTAAGTTTAGAATCAATAAATTTAGGATGCATTGGTATGGTACTTGATCATTGAATTTTGGACTCTTTGGTACTTCATTGTGAGATATTGGAAATCTACCTTTGTAAATTATAATGTAATTTGAAATTGACCTACTCTTGGTAAAGGTACATATTTTTTTAAATGAGGAAGTTTCTCCAATTTTGGTTTGTAATGAAATTTTTTTATTGGTGTCTTGATAAATATTCCATGATATATTTATTCATGTTTCAAAAAATTTCAATATCAAATGAAGGAATAAGTGATTAATCACCCTTGATAAGGGGGATATTGTTTGGAAATGTTAGATTAGTGGGATATTGAATCAATGTATTTGAATAAACATTCCATTTTTTATTATTTTGTAAATTATCCATAATATCATTATGCATTTGGTAAAAAAACTCATGATCAAACAATGCAAGATTTTACCCATATAAATCAAATGTGAATGCAGGACATGAAGGAAAAGTTTTAATATCCTATTTTTTTTTACTTATCTCATATCCTAAGATGGTATTGGAATGGACCTAGTTAGAGGCATGGTAGCTACTACCATCCAAAGAGTTGAAAGAAGGCTTTACAAAATATGGAAGATAAGACTAGTCTATTTTCACTCGTCATTTAATACAAAGTGGAATAGTTTTAGCATCATAAGATTCAAAACCATCTATGTCATAAATTATGAATAATATAAATGAAGCAAATATTAGGGGAAAATATATTAATTATATTATGATTATGCCATAATAAATATCAAAAATTAGGTTTACCAGATGTTTAACCCTAAATTTAAATATGGGGGGTATCTAGGGTTAAGATATAAGTAGTTTTATCATAAGGGTGATAAACTAATCTATAGTAGACCAAATTAATAGAAAAATTAGATAAAAATTATTAATAATTTATATATCTAATTGTAGTAAATGGGAAACAAAAGTAATTAGCTGGTTTATTGTGTGAAAAAAGATTTGGACAAGAAAAATGTCAAAGTATGTAAGATTGGTGTTGTGAATTAGTCATCAAATTTTATAAATTATACTTTTGTGGCTATAAAAACTACCATAAAATATAGACACTAATATCAATATTATTATCTATTTATGATGTAGGCATCCATTACAAAATAATGAATGGATTTGGTTGTGACTAACTTCATTATTCTAGGGTTTTTCCACCTTTCTACTTGTATATTTGGATCTAGGATACATGCTATCACTCTTTGTTAGTTGGTAAAAACCTAGCTCTTCAACCTTATTAACCCTTGGAATGAGTTATATATAAAAATGGGTTAGTCATATCATGGTGTTGAAATACCCTAAATACCCCTCTATCAATGGGAACTACTTACATATTCAATACTATGAGGGTCTAAAAATTATGTAGTTCTCTCCTATGTCATAGAAAGTGTGTTCACAAGGGTTCAATATAGTATATAAAGATGAATATAGTGATATAGATTTTAATTTGACAAATATCACTCATGGGATGTTATTTACATGTTTTAGACTTATGACATGACTGATCTTGTGATTTATATGAAAATAAGGATGAATAGTGTAGAATAAAGTGCTTGTATACTATACTGATTTATCTTTAGTAGGTGTTTGCTTCAAATTCTATGTATGAGGAATGAGAAGGATTATACTTATATTTATACCACACATTTTGATAATATATAATATTAGGGTTCAATAATATAATTAGGCTAACCATCAATGGCAGTGTCTCTCTATAGACAAGAGTGTCTAGAGGGATATAAAATACGTATTGACTTGGAACTAATAATGAATGATGTTTATCAAGTTTTAATCTTTATTTGAAATAAAATATATTATAGAACATCAAAATTATATGTATCAAACTAAGATATAAAAGTTTAGGCACAATGAATGGTGAATTCAATTTATTTTTTTATTTATAGGAATAATGTGGTTTTATTCCTAATTAAATAAATAGGTCTGAGTAAAGTAAATCACTAAATACTATGAGAGAATTAAGCTATTGATTTATGTAAATAAATAAGTATTTTTGCCTTTTCTAAATATAATAATAAATAAGATAAATCTAACATATCTTATCCTAAATGATCTACACTGAGATAGGGTCTGATACTAAAGGAGCAGAACTGGGAAACTAATGGAAATTGGATGCTGAGGTTTGTTTTTGGATTTGATATGAGCACCAAAAGTGGCATACCCTATTGTCTAGCAATATATTCCTTTTTTGGTATTTTTGTCTAGGTGGTTTGAGATTTTAGGGTTTTTTTTGGTAGGCCTATGTTACCCTATCAGTCATATATTGAAGCCTATGAAGTTTGTTGTGAATCTATTTTTAATATTTAAATCCCTAGGAGATCTTTGTAATTGAATTTAACTGTGAACTTATAAAATATAGATAAGGGGTTAGTGTATAAAGTATATTATAGATGCACTTCACACCTCATGTGTGGATATGCTAGCTACATACCAATACTTTGAGGAGGGATCAAGCTAATGTAGTTCTGAAATTGAAGTACTTGGTGTAATTATGTATGATAAATGTAACTAGATGAAAAAATTGATGTATTTTAGATGGATAAAGAATTATGCAAATATTTTAATAACCTTTAAATGATCTTGGAAGGCTGTATATCAAGAACAGGGAAGAGTGCTTAAGTGTACATGCTTGTATTTTTGCTTCTTTTCTATCAATGAGTGCCAACCCTTCTAAATGAACTTTGAATGGAATTTTATAGGGAAATTAATTATCATGGGTTATATTAATTCACATTAGACTAACAAGAAAAAATATAAGTATCTAAAAGAATCTAATTTTTAGGAATAATTTTACACTTGGATAATAATGCCAAAACTAGGACAACCTAGGTTTCAGTGCTCATGTCCAAGTTGGGTGCTATTTTATATAGGGAATGAGACTTAGGGGGATGGATCTGGGCCTAAAAGAAATACTTGGGCCAATAAAGGTTAAGTCCATAAGGCTATGGATGACTAAGAATCAGTGAAATAATAGCCTATAAGGGTTGTGTAAGTAAGTAGGAAGACCTATGGATTGGGTGTCATTAGCCATGCTTAAGTCATGCAATTTCATATTTTATATAAATAAAATTTCCCCCCATTTATTCTAGAGATAAAACAAAGTGAAATAATAGACAAAGAAAAGTAAAAATCATACCTAAACTTTCTTGTAAGGGAGAAGCTCATGAAGCTATGTGATGTTAGATGTGCATAGAGAGAGCACGTTGTGAAGTGTGAAATTATAATAAAAATATAAAAATAGATTATCTATTATTAAATACACTATATCTAAAATAAGAACATATAAAATTTGAGTAATAGGAAGAGATAGGAATGAATACACCTCACCAAGGATGAAAACCAATACATAACCTATTGTGATACTAGATTATGATGGGTGTGTGCTATACCAAAGGTAATATCATGAATAAAGTTGAGTGCTTAATTCCATATAAGTGGATCAAGAATGCAAAGGTAGGACCTTTAGGTCCATCATCACCAACTAAGTGAAGTTAACAAATCATGCATGTGTGAATCAATGTGTGGACTATGTGTCCAATCCCTGTGAATAGGTGGCTCAAGAATACAAAGGCTAGCCCTTTAGATCCATCATTTCCTCATGAAGTGAAGCTATGAGTGATATGAATATAGATTATATTCCATATTATATGGCTCATGGATCCCATGGATGTTTCTTAAATATTACAATGTGGCATGGATAACTTGAATGTATGTTGTAAACTAGGCCACTTTTGGCCATTTTGAATGATGGAGGTTGGGATTATATGAAAACCACTTTGAAACTGATGTACTAGGCTTATATGAAATCCACCTTAGGAACTCAAGTAATAAAAAAGTTAAACATGTATTAAATTTTAACTTTAAATTGATGCCAACCACCTATAGATGGAGTAAGGCATGTAACTACTAAGAATGCCTAAATAATAAAATAAACTCAGAAATAAATGAAGACCAATGTGATGTTCACATTGACCCTAATCAATGGTGTCTAGAACATGTATTATGATCTAGAAGTTATGTCATCTACCTAATCTAAAACTAAAATTGGGAATCATCATGTTATGCATGATAACCCCCTATATTTGGATTATATGAGAAAACTATATTGAACTACTAATTTTAACTGATCTGGATGTGCAAAAACTATTTTTGAACTTAAAATTTTTCCTATTTTTTGAAAAAATGAGTGTATTTCTACCTATATAGGAGCACACAAATTAGTACACCCTTGTATTTTGTGTTACTATTTATTTCTAGTGTTGTTTTCATGTGCTAAAACTAGGTGCTAATTTACAACTGTCACTATTTTTTTACTCTATTCTCATTAGTTTGACCTTTGGATTTTGAACTAGGTGATCTAAATGTTACTATTTTAACTATTATGATCTTTGATCTCTCTGACAAAACCCCTTTTTATTTCCCCCTCTTCTCAGGGTAGTAATGATGAATGTACAATTACTACCCTCAGAAGAAAGAGTCTTACAAGTGTGTTAAGTTGTATAGATATATGATATAGCAGTGATATTTGTACATGCAAAAATGTTTGTATTGATATATTGTTAGATCAATATGGGTATGCATATATAGATATAAAAATATAAAAACATGTGTAAAGTAGTGAACTAAAACTAGAAATGTTAGATGTTAGTTTTTAGTTGGAGGAATAGAGAATAATGTCCATCATGGCATCTAAAAAAGCAAGGGAAATGCATGATATGGATCATGAAATTGAAAACAAAGACAAGAAATCAAGAAACAAGAATACAAATAAATAATTAAAAAACATACAAGGTTGGCCAAAGGGCCACCCAAATAAGGGATATGGGCACATGTCACTCAAAATAGAAAGCAAACATATAAGGCATGTTCAAATTCCACATACACATACAATTTAAAATAATAAAAGATTGGCATGAAGGCCATAGGCACATATAAGAGTAAAACTAATGGACATTCATAAATGTCCAAAGGTACACACACATGAATATAATTAAAGGAAATTGGTATATGTCCCAAGGTATACATAAGAAATAAGACTAGAACTAAAAATGCAATCTCATCTAGCTATGTAAAGCAAGAAAGGAAAGAATGTAAAAAATAGAAAGGTACAATCACATTGAACTAATCAAAGTAAGAGTGAAATTATGAAAGACACATTTAGTAAAAGACTAGGTATATGTTAAGAGATATGCAAGTGTTAGATACTAGTGAAATGTTGATATAATAATATGTGTAATATGGTAAGTATTGTACATCAGTATGATAACTCAAAGTATGTAGTGTAGGATTGGCATAACCTGGATGGTGTTCTCAATAAGAAGATGCCCCTAGTGGGTATGTATATCGATGTGTGTCTTGAATGTAGAAGTGAGAATGCCCCCGCAATGGGTAGAGTGAAGTAATCAAGTATTTGGATGTCACTACACACACTTAAAGAAGATAAAGTGAAGCATGGTAATGTACATAAATCAACATACAATATCATGAAACAAAAAATGTAAGTCCTAGCATGATAGTATTAATCTAAATCATAGATGATGCATACAATCAAAGTGTTTTTGGTGTTTTTGATTTATTTGAAAGTTTTGGGATTTTTAAATGTGATATTGTTTTTATATTTTTAGAATATTTGAAATATGTACAATAAAGTAAAAGAGATTATATAATAAGAAATATAGAAAGAGATGATACTAAATGATGAGTCATAGGAGACTACCTATCATGTTGTTCTATATCAAGAAGAAGGAGCATGCATGATCATAAATCATGATGGAAATGTTGAGACTATGGATCTAAAAGTTATATGTATTTTTAATGTTCTAAAATATCTATAGTGGAAACCAACTATGGGGTCCCTCTGTAACTTTGAGAAGTGGATGTAATTGTAGGGCTCTTAGGGACCCATATGGAAGTAGGAGAAGATATTTGAACATGTGCTTTACGTGTTGAGACCTTAATGATAATACCCTAGGTGTGAATACTATAGCTAGAATTTGTCTAGAATATTGAAACTATGGTTTCTTTAAAAGAGGCCTCTATAGAAGTGTATGAACTCTTTGTGCTGGTAATGAAGGTCTCAACTATGGTTGAATCTAGACTAGAGTAAGAACTATAATAGGTGGAGGAGATGAAAGTAGATTGAAAGGGATGTTAACTTGTGTGACAAATCTATAACCATGGGTGTAATAAGCCTACCTATCTTCATAAACTTGGGTGATAGCATGTACCACATGATCTACTATAGGCATAGAGCTGGTCGTAGGTGTGGGATGAAATCAAGATAAACCAAGTTTGAAAAGAGGAGGGATAAATATAACTGCTAGTGTTTGCTTGTGTCTAGTAGTGATAGGAAGTTGCTTAAAAGTATCCAAAGAGTTAGATACATATAAGTAGAAACCATGTATAGCAATATGATTATAAATAACATTCCATATGATAGATAGCAAACAAGGGATAAAGACCATATAATTTTGCATTAATGCATATAATACTTTGACTTGAATCATGACATTTTTACTTTATTTAGCATGAAACCTTGAAAAAAAATCCTCATAAGAGAGAGAAAGTATGTAATAGAGAGCATGAAATTGTGCACAAATACATTTAAAACTTTGATATTTGATATGACATTTATAATGTGTTTAGTATAATAATCTTGAAAAAAATTCCACATGAGGAATAAAAAGTAAATGATAGAGAACATGAATTTTTGCATAAAGATATAAAATTGTGACATGTAACATAACATTTTGAATGGTTTTAGTAAAATGGAGTTATTAATTATTCTGTAAGAGCAAAAGAGAATACGAAAAAGGAATTTTGAAGTCTTGTGCATTTTTTGATGAATTTTGTATTATCATCCCATTTAATGAAACATAAGCATGAAAGGCAAAGGATGAAGCTTTATACTAACATATGATAGACTTCATAATTAATGTATATGATATGGTTCATTATGGTTTCCTTATTATTTTCAATAAATTTAAGAAAGATTTGTACATAAGTGAGAATCATTTTTACAATTTGATTATGGATGTAAGGTGATACCTCAAAAATCAAATAGCAGCTAGTTCATGCAACTAGGAATTTTTCAAAAATATTTTTACAAAATACTATGAATTTTTGAATTTAAAATTAATTTTTTGAGTGTGATATGCAACTAAAATTTCAAAAAATGATTGGAAAAGGACTGAAAAATAATTGGGAGCTAGTTAATGCAACTAGGGATTATTAAATGATTTTTTAAAAATTAGTATGATAATTTTAAAATTTTGATATGAATTTATATAAAATTTGTAAAATTTTTCTTAAAAAATTAAAAAAAATAGAAAATATTTCTAAAATGAGCAATATATTTTTCCTAGTGTTTGGAATGTGTTTGTATTCAAAAAGGACCTAGTATGTGAAAACTAGGGTTTTAACAAAATATATGATCATTTTAAAATTAATTTGTATATTTCTAATTTTTAAATATAGGAAAAATAAAGAAATTATTTTTAAAAATAAGAAATAATTTACCCTAGGGTTTTTATGGGTTTTATGCAAAAATTTAAAGTCGGGTTCACCAAATGTTTTATTATTTTTTAGAATAATAGGGTTTTATTCCTAATTAAATAAACAAGTTTGAGTAATGTAAATCAATAAATAATATGCAAGAATTAATCTATTGATTTGAGTAAATAAATTTGTATTTTTTCCTTTTCAAAATATAGTAATAAATAAGAGAAATCTAACTTAGCTTATCTTGAATGATTTAGACTGAGACAAGGTCTGATATTAGAGGAGCTAGCCTAGGAAACTAATAGAAATTGAATCCTGAGGTTTATTTATAGATTGGATGGGAGCACTAAAAATGGGACACCCTATTTTTTGGTGCTATAGTCCTTTTCTATTTTTGTTGTCTAGGTGGTCTGAGCTTTCTATTTTTTGTTTAATAGGCTTGTCTTACATTGTCAATGAAATATTGAAGCCTAGAAGCCTATGGGGCTCATTGTGCATTTGCTTTTAATATTTAAATCCCTAGGAGATATTTGTGCTTTAAGTTAAATGGAAACATGGAAAATATATAGAAGGGGTTAGTGTGTAAAGGATATGTTGGATGCACTACATACCCCATGTGTGGGCACACGTCCTAGATACCCCCACACATGTCCTAGATACCAATACTTTGAGGAGGGATCAACCTAATGTAGTTCTCCCATTGAAGTGTTTGGTGCAATTGTGTATGATAAATGTAACTAGATGAAAAAATAGATGTAATTTAGATGGCTAGGGACTGATTTAAATGTTTGAATAAACTTTAAATGATCTTTAAA
Source organism: Torreya grandis (assembly GCA_037957365.1). Classification (NCBI taxonomy): domain Eukaryota; kingdom Viridiplantae; phylum Streptophyta; class Pinopsida; order Cupressales; family Taxaceae; genus Torreya; species Torreya grandis. The sequence continues at coordinate 26,708 of JARHVA010002337.1, forward strand.
GGTTGTATGCAGAGAATAGGGAAGAGTGCTTGACTGTACTTGCTTGTATTCTTGCTTATTTTCTATCAGTGAGTGACAACCCATCTAAATGGACATTGAATGGTATTTTATATGGAAATTAATCATCATGGGTTAAATTAATTCACATTAGGCTAATAATAAAAAAGACAAGGATTTGAAAGACTCTAACTATTAGGACCAATTTTTCACTTGGGTAATAACACCAAAACAAAGACACCTTGGGTTTCAATGCTCATGTCCAAGTTGGGTGTTGTTGTCCATAGAGAATAAGACCTAGGGGGATGGATCTAGGCCTAAAAGAGTTACATGTGTTTGTAAAGGTTAAGTCTATAATGTTTTAGATGATAAGGAATCAGTGAAAGAATAGCCTAGAAGGTTTGGGTAAGCAAGTAGGAAGACCTATGGATTGGGTGTCATTAGCCATGCTTAAGTCATCCAATTTTGCATTTTATATGACTACACAATCCTTTTGGATATAGGTACATCTATAATTTAAAGGTATATCCCTTATTTATATTTATCAAATATACAATACTAAGATGCTATAAATATTTAGTTTTAATATATACAAGGGCATGTTTGTAGCATGAATTCATCCTGACTTATTTATGAACCAATTTCATATATGTAATGGAAATTATTTTCATTATCCATGTTGTATACACTAAAACTAGATTTTTCTCACATTTTTACACCAATATTTTACCATAAATGAGCCTTATTCTATTTTCACTAGTTGGTTCACCCTTTAGCATTGAAATAATCTATTAGAATTCATACATGAATTATATACTTATTCAATAATTTGGTAATGAAATAATGGAGTAAATTAAACCTTGAGTTCTTAATCACACTCACCTTTAAATGAGGATTAGGACATGCACATTCCAATCCAAGCTATTAAAAAAAAAAAAAAATCTCTAAGGTTTCTATCCTCTATAGTCACTAGGAAAATGTCATGGTTTGCATGCCCAATTAAGTGAATTCTTTCCTTATCATTATATATAATTTTTTTATATTTTACTTCTTGACATTAATCTTAAGTAAGGACTGAATTTACACATGTTTCATTATAGGTTCACATGAAGCAAAATTAAGTTTTATGGTCTAAATCTAGGACTATACTTCATAGGTAAGTTCAAGTATTACATAAAACCCTAGTAACCTTGAGCTAAAGTTTTAATAGAATTCTAAGGTCACAATTCAAAATTGTATAACTTAATCAAACCAATATTGAACTATAATATATCATCTTTCCCTAGTATTTCACAGACACCACCATATCATGGGAGAACTACATGGAGTTCAATCTCTCTTTAGAGTATTGGTATGTAAAAATCACTCAACCTATGGGGTATATAGTTCAATCATAGCTTCAACCACTAACCCCTTATTACTCTATGATTTCATTAATCTTATTATGTCATTAAGATATAGTTTCAAGTGAAAGAGGAGATACATAGTGGTTTTGACATAGGATTATAAATTACCATATAGTCCACAAAATACATAGGTGAAGTCAAACCTACCACATAAATTTAAGATCTTTACTACCCATCAGACACCTACACTCCATAAGGATACAAATTTAATACTCTCATGTCCATATATAGTTATCATATCAAAAATCCTTATAAACTCCTATTATGGGTTGATACATAGTCAACATAGTATCTTTATCACTTTTAGTTATAGAAAAAATTACATATTAGTTTTTAAGTTAATATTAGGCTTTCATTTATAATTTATATATTTATTATATTTCCAAATTTAATAAGTTTAAAATCAATTTGTGTCATTTATTTCATATTTTTAGTGTTCTAATTTTGCATAATAGTTTATATAATTGGTTATATCATTCCCCTAGTTCCCCAATTTTGATAAATCATCACCAAAACAAATTACATAATTATTATAGACTCTTATTCATTCTAAGGATTGGTTAATATTAAGTCCAAAGTGTGAATCTCATGGTAATATACAAATCAGACATTCCCTTTTAGTGTCCTTAAATAAATTTCCACACTTCCATTGGGATATAAATGTCTAACCCCATTAACACATAATGTAAATCAAGATTTATGGTTTCTTGAATTGCTTAATTATTACCATACCTTGAAGTTAACTCTTTGAACTTGGAGAGGTAAGGGATGCACCATAGATTGTTTAGATCTCTTAATATCACCATTTACACTAGTTATAATTTGATGATAAATTTCTTGTTCTACTAACTTATATATAACACACATAGGAAATGTCAATGAGGCTTCCATTATACCATCCATTATGATTATTATGTACTTTAGGTAATACCAATAATTCCAAATTTTATAAAGTGTTCTTATTTATTCATATAACCTTGGCATAGGATTCTAATTGATGGAAATATAAAATGGTGGATATTATAAGTCCACTTTCGTTTTCATATTTTATCTATACCTTTGAATATAAATTCTTCAAAAGGTTAAATGAACTGAAATTATAGAATCATGGGTCCATGCCTTGATATATGGAAAATTATGATGGAAAAGAATACATTAATCAAATATGATTGAACATAAAATTTTTAACACTACTTAACACTAGGAACATGTTGGGTAAGGTTGTAACAAATTATGTATCTTCTATTATGGGTCTTCCTAAAATTAACTATCATGGTAATTATAGGTATCCATTTCTCATCCACCATGGTTATGTTAGCATCTCTAATCAATCTATTCATCAGATCCATTTCTAGTTTAACCCCTTGTCTAAATTTTAAAATAGGAATTGTGTTAATATTATAATTTCATAAAAAAATGTTAGAATCCTCAAATAAATCCTTAAATACCTATAATGTATTTTTTTCCATCCAATTTATGGTAGCTTCTTTATTATAAATAGTTTCTAGTCAAGGAAATCATAATACCTTCATAGGTCACATCAGCTATGAAGACAACCAAATTATTCTTCCTCAATGTTTCCACTATATATTTATTACAAGTAGTAACACATAGAACATTATAAATAATTCCCACATATGGGTATACCACTAATTTGGTTGTTACATAATGTATTCTATCCATTCTAAAATATGTAATGTTTTAGGAGTATTATCTTATACCTAGAGGAAGTTTTTAATCATCAATTACATCTTTGTGGTGATAAATTTCCTCAAACATGGTGCCATAATGTTTCAAAAGTATGGCCAATGCATCAAATTTTAATGTTGTGTCTATGAATATGTGATCAATTCTAAATGATCATATGTATTCCATAGTGACCTTAATAATGAAATTGAATGAATCAAAAGTTGAATAATGTTGATCTTATTTCTTTGAATGCATAGTCCAAGATCATTTAAGGTTTTAGGGGTCAAATATTTAAACATAATTACTTTCCAAGTTTTTTAAGTTATTTTTAATGTTTTATTTATGTAATTGTGTTTCAAGGCTTTACTCATTTTGATAATCATCTTTATTTATTTTCCTTAATAAAATTAGACAACACTTTTCCATCTCATATCATTTAAATTTAAATTTAAAATTCTCTTTATTTATGGGGAAATTAACCTCAGACACATGTATTCAATTCAAATTATAATGGGAATATAATTGTTGAGTCATCCCATTATGATGAATGTGACCTCATTATAATTATTTATTCCTTGAGTTGAGTAACTTATTTAAATACTTGTGGCTATGACACTTGAATGTTATCTTTCCATTTTCATTATATTCATGCTATGTGGTATCATTTTGCATAGTTATAGTCTCCTTTTAATAGTTAGAATGCAAAACCCCCTTATTTTTATAAGGAAGAACGATGATAATAAGTTACATGTTATGATTGGATCATAGACTTATGAAGGTATAAATAGTAATTCCATGATGTTTTCGTTTTGAATATTTAATATTTTGATTTTATGAAATCAAAATATGTGTCTTGATGTGAAGGGGTTGCATTCCTGTAGGCTTAGATTATGTGTTACAAAAATGTAAATTGTAACAAGTAGAAGCATATGATGGGGTTGCACTATTTTTAGTTATAAATTTTGTTGTAGTTTTTTTAATCAATATAAAATAAAGATGTTAATGAATAAAAAATTGACAATGATATTTTTTTATTATATTTTAAACACTTAAAGATAATTATATTTAATTGCCTTAAGTGCCAGGATTTAGAGCCATAAAGGGATGTGATTTTGACACATGGCATAGTCCAAATGACTTGGACATTTTTGATAATATTTTTTGAGGTGAGAATGTAAATTATTGAAATAATAAAAAAATAGGAATTCTAATAGACTACATAATATAACTTCATATAGATCCCACTATGTATCTTTACAAAGCATGATGCATCAACACAGGTCTACATAAGATGGGTAGATAACCCATAAACTAATTGGGTCATTTAGAGAATTACGTAAAGATGAACATGATAAATGATTCCATAAAGAAAAATTTTCCTATAGGATTATATATCATTTGAGGGGAATTAATGTGTGGGTCCACACTAATATCTTATGTACCTTATGGAAGGTACTCATCTTCCCTATTAAAACACCTAGGGATCCACAACCCTATTTAAGTATCCAATCACCCTATACAATTATGGCTTAGTTATTTAAGACGTTAGAAATATTCATTCATGCCTTGAGTATCCTTATTATCATAATAAGTATTTATTTTAGTTCAATGACCAAGGCAAAATACCAAAGGGATAGATTTAATGTTATAACAAGTTATCTTACAAGACATTTTTTAACATACAAATATGATAGTAATGAGGTACCATGATAATTATGACATGTCATAAAATAATAACCAATGTATATTAATGCCAATATTCTACTTTTTCAATCCTTACAATAGTTTAAGGTCAATAAATAGCCATCACTGAGGTGCTACCAAAGCAATGCAACATAAAACTATAAAACATATAACCTCTATGACCTCCCAAATAAAGACAAATATTAGTTCTACCCCATTAGATAATTTTACCATGATATATAATCATAGGGGTAATTACACCCATAGTACTTCACTTGGTGAGTATCACTATATCACACTTGGCTCCAACATATGGAAAATGATTATCATGGGAATTAGATAACCATATTCCTATTTTCCAACATGAACATTTAATGTTCACCAAGAAATAATGCACATGCTAAAAAATATCATATCATCCTTAATAGTTTCATATTTCAAGTGATAAATCATCCATTTGGGGCCATCACCTAATATAAAATGAATACCAACTAATATGATAAACCAACAATAATAGTGCTACTAGGTCAAGATTATATACATGTATCCCTGACCATAGGGTCCTTGCACTAATGGTTCATTTCAACTTATTAAATTAAATACAATTATAATATTCAACTATTATCAACAATAACTTATTATTGACTAATTTTTTTATTATACCATTATCAATAATATGAACTAGGCCAATTTTGGACTACAATTATGAACATATAGATGCCACATCATATGTTGATTGCACATGGTCTCAAGATGGTCAACCAAGCATCTAACATAGTAATGTAAAAAATAACTAACACATTAATCTTAGAGATTCATCCTAAAATTTATGACAATAACCACTTGATCATGGATGATTTCATATAATCACAAGTTAAGAATAGTTCATTTATTAACTTGTCGATTGAATAAAAGGCTTTCCTACTTGTGATACTAACTAGAATGTGATTTGATTAACAACCAAAATTAGAAAGGGATAGTAGAATGTAAAAAGTACATCCACTTAAGCCTCATCCATAAATTAATATTGTAGTGTGAACAAATTGAATATTATCTTTATTACAAATTTCCATAATATCATAATGCAATGTAATAAAATACATTTATAACATTTGATAAACTACCTTGGCATATCCAACATATATATACATATATTAAAATTGAACCTCTATACTTTATTTCTTAAGCAATAAGTGTATAAAATATTAAGATATTTAATATAGATATAAAAAAATACCTCACAACTAGACCAATAGGAAAGAGAACACATAAACATCTCACAAAATGTGATTTAATAGCCTAAGGCTAGTTGAATACCATTTGCATATATATATTTTCAATCACGTCTAATTTAGTCTTTATTTTTCCAACCCACCTAGGTATCCTCCTTTAAAAGAAATAGATTTCTAGTAACACTGAAACTTAATCATGCTCATAGGCAAGATCACTCTAGTATACAGTTGCAATTCAACATAATAATCCTTAATGTAAAGATGTCAATTATAAGCACAATATGAGGTACTTTAGAAAAACATAATGTTGTTTTCTTATGATATTACACATATCCAAATCTTAATATCAAATTAATAAGGTTGATACAAATATATTGAACAATCTTCAATGGTTTATAATTATATCATATATACATGTCATAGGTTGTATGTAAAAGGAAACCATTGTTCTAACATATAAGTATAGTTTTATAATAAGGAAACCTCTAAAAAATATATAAAATTGTAATAATTAGTACTTTAAAATAAAATAAATGATTTATATTTATCACCATAAATTCCATCCCAGTTAGCGTTAGTAGATACAACACTTGATCAAGTGATAAAATAACTAGGAAATCCATTTAACAAAGGTAAGAGCCACTGTATTATAATACTTACACTAAAAGGGTGCAATAAATGTGTCAGATTAAAGTTGAAAATGTGAACTTCATTCCTTGTGAACATAAAGAAAATTAGATTCTATTTAAATAAGTCAAGTTTAGTAAGAGAAAATCACTCAAACAAACTTAATTCCACATAAAATAATTTCAGGCAGCTGATAATACTTACTACTATAACTATCCTTTTTCGAAAGAGTAATCATTAATGAAATATTATTTAAACCCTCAAGGAAAATAGGGTAATGTATACCAAATAGCTCTTACAAGAAAAGATCATTAATGAACATAATAGGCGTATGATGGTCTATAGTAGATAAGAGTATTCCAAATATCATCTAATCGTAACTAGTCTATTAATTTCAATTAATTCATTTTGTCTCAAGTGAGTGAAACCATCCAAGGAAAAATAAAAATACATAAACTAATATGATAACTATCTACCTCTTACAATAAATGTATTTTAAATCATATAAAATACTAGTTTTCTCATACTAGTACCTCATAGTAGAGTGTTCCTAATATAAAAAAATTAGTTTACTCTCTCTCTCTCTCTCTCTCTCTCTCAACAAGTTAGGTGTATGAATAACAAGGTAATAAAAATACTTCCAGGAAAGTGAACCAATCTTACATTAACAATTCCTTATTTTATACCAACATTTACTAACTAATAAATATTTAATTACATATGCATAAATATAATGAGGTGAGCCAAATTCATCTTCCATAATAGGATGATCAAATCATTTGTTTTAGATCATGTTTTTAAAATAGTTTTGGGAATGCATCCATATCTCAAACTCTAATATAACACTAAAACACTCTTTTAAAAAGTGAAGAGGCTTTTTAACCTGAGTTGTAAAATCCAAATAAATAATTTGAACAACAATAATTAAATCACAACTTTTTTACTTTCCTTTTAAGATCAAATTACAAACATGATTTCATAATCATTCAGTTAAACTATGCAAGTATATTCTCATAATTTTAGTAACCCATTATCCATGCAAAAAAACATTAAATGGTTCTATATAACATTATAGAGAAATAATCACATCAATATATAGGTTCTAAAGTTATACACTGGAGCATTACCACAAAATGAATTTTTATGTTTCCATGTTAATGATTTTAGCACAAGTATAGTCTATCAAGCCATTGACCTAGATTTACTTCACAATCAGTGGTATGTAATTACCAACTAATAGAAAAAAATTCCAAACCAAGTGAAAATGTCACAATTGGGGAAAATTTCCACATATTTAGCATAACAAAAAAATACATACAATTTTACATATTATAACCCTCATCGAGATAATGTAATAACTAAATGATTCGTAAAATCACACAAATCCAATTTCATCATAGCCAAATAGTATACCATCTACTATGGATTGACAAATTAAAAACTATGTAGCCACTCATATAATGGAAAATAAGACATTATTTATGGTTATACCATATTTCTCATTAAAATACTATAACCAAAATTTTCCACACAAAAACTTCATGTTCAATCCTTATTGTTACCCTAGCATAACATAGGCCTGTGTGGGAATACAAAATATTATAACATGAGTATATACATAGAGAGGTTATAAATAAACTTGTAGATATTAAAAAGGGA
>JARHVA010002337.1:37500-45000 GCA_037957365.1 Torreya grandis
TCCACAATCTTACCTTGTTGAATTCCACATGCATCCCATAGTACAACCATGCCCTTCATCTAACTAGACTAGAATATTATCCTTTCATCTAAGTCTCTTTTTGTAAGGTCAAGGTGAACAAAATGAGGTGTTGCACACACCTTTTTCAAACATAATATTTTGTAATGGTTAAACTTATAAATATATATAAATTATGATTATATGCCTCAAAAAGATATTGTACTACTCTAAAAACATTAACACTTATAGAAATGAGTTTTTACAGCTTACTCTTACCCTTACCTTTGCAAGTTTATCGATAAACTACTATTTTAACACATTACCATTAAATCTCACTACATTTATAGCCACTTATGTAGCAATAAAATCAGTTAATTCATGAAAAGTTATGCATTCAAAGCTAAAATTACTAGATATACTTCAATATTTATCAATAAAAGAGTTTTCAATACTATTCAAACCATAATTTTACAGCTATTAGTTCATACCAAACATAATTATTCAAAAAAAAATTCATCTTAGTCATGAACTCATGATCAATGTTTTGATAGTAAAATATATTGTTAGCCAAACCTTCCTCTCATTATGAGGAAATATTAACACATAAATTTGCAATTTCATAATAGCAGTTTCCAAAAATGCAATCCAATAGATTTTCACAAAATCTTTGGATTTGAGATGTTGTCTTCCCACAACATTTTAAATTACACACACACACACACACACACACACACACACACACACACACACACACACACACACACACACACACACACACACACACACACACACACACACACACACACACACACACACACACACACACACACACACACACACATGCGCGCGCACATATATATATATTGATGTGAAGGAATAATTCTATGAGTTCACAAGTTAACTATATTCACACAGATAGAGAGTTACAAGTTACATGATTCAATATGATCAACAAAATATAAAAGGTTTACATAATATAAAATAGTTTTACATGCACTAAAGGAATCAAAATAATATGACACACATTTTTATATAAAGGTTTGATAATTTATGCCAAGGTATTTTCAAATCACACCAATTAAAGAAACTGGTAAGTGAAGCACAAGGATCTATGATTCTCATTGGTCCACCTGAAGTCCAAATGCCATCCTAGATGAGATAACATATCCATCATATAACATCATTCCATTTTCATAGATATCATGTTCAATAATATTTTTCAAGGGTGTGTTCTAACAAATCCCATAAATCTATATCTATGAGTCTTTGGATGTTACTAAAAATATTCGTGCCTCATGGATTAGATGAATCATGCTACCTGTTAGTAATAAGAGATATCTATAACTTTCTCACTTTCCTGAAAAAGTAATTCACATTCACCCCACTAGGCCCTTTATGCTCAAGTTACATCCTTGGATCTCATAAGAATATTATAACTCAATCATCATAATATGGCTAGCCCATGCAAGTTATCAATGATCACCGAGCATGCCTTCTTGATTCCAACAACAAGTTTTTATTAATATCCTTCCAATTGACTTGTTTCAACAAGTCAAAGGTTGACTAACAATTCATGTTTCAATACAACATAATCTTTATAAATGATGAGCTTAGCCAAGGCTCCATGTGAATATGATATCATCATCATGGGAATTATAATTTACCATAACCATTAAATATAGATACAATCACAAAATACATCCTCATGGATGTAAAACATATCCAAGAACATCATAGCCTCTCTATGGGGTTAAAGCATACCCATAATCAAATAAAATCATCATGGAATCAAAACCTATCTATAAACTTAATAGCTTTTAGCCTTTTAGAGTGATGAAATCATAGGCTAATTCTTTCAACTCGAAGGAGGCTAATTGTTCATAACAAAATCAATCCTTAACTAAGATGAAATACATATATTTTAATCACCTTATTGTTATGATGCATAATACTTATTCAATTTTAAGTTACAATGGTTATAATCAACTAACCATATCAAAGTTTTTAACCCAAAAAACTACCCAATCTTTACTTATAATTCCATTATTTGGGACAAAATCATGTTCCCCAAGCATTAGAAACATTTTATTAAATATTTACATTGTTATACTCAGTCATTTATAGTATTACATAATCCAAGCAAGAACATACAATTACTCACCCCAAGTGTCAATAAATTACATATATATAAAACTATCTATTTGTCATAAATTCTATTAAAATTAGTAAAAGATGTAAGTATAAACCCCTTGATATTTATGCCCAACTATAGAGGGTCTAACAATGCCTCATAAGCATGTATTTATGATTCATAACTCAAAATGGCACAATTCAATCAACCATACTGATATACACAACTATGAATAAAATAGTTACATACGTGTAACAACTCAACACTACCTTTACCAAGGTCTACATCTCCGAAAGGTAGTTTTTTTGGAATAACCTTACTCAACTAGGAGTAACTTAAACTTGTGTAGATATTCTTACTCCATTTACAACCATTCATCTAAAAGTGGCATGCTAGTTCCTTCAATTTAGCAGGTGATCTATTTATAATGATTTAAATTTGGTATTCAATTTACTGAGCAATAAATATAACAATATTATCTATAATAATAGCAATGGTTTTCAACCACCATTTATGCTACATAACCCCTTAATGGCTTAAGACATTCCATTAATAAGTGAGAGCATAATCTCAATTGATTTACCTAAGTAGACCAACTCCTCATACCTAATATATCCCTCTAGGTTTGAACAAACCCTTGGTTTTCCCTAGCTCATAGTATTCCAAACACTTGGTGATGGTTTACCCATACAACCCATCAATATATTCCAGACCCTATTTCCATTTATTCTCAGAGTGAAGCATTTACCATTTATCTCCCATTGACCTGCCCATACAATTCAATGGTTGAAAAGTGAGGCTTGCTCAAGCATAATAATAATTGGGAAGGGTTAATCTAACCAATGCCAAGGTAGAGAGAAATGGACCTTGTATAAAATTGGACTTTCATCATCCCAACATTAGGTAGTAACACTATTTTATCCACAACATCTATCTTACCATGTAGATTAACATACTTAGGTGTATAGTCATGCATCAGTTGTATCAACAACGTTTTTACCCATATAAGTAGGTAGTGGGAAATTTTTGGGATATTTGATGCTAGGGAAACCATAATCAACACCCTTACTTACATCCTAAATCCATTTGGATAACCCATTTTAGATTGGGGAAAATATCTAGGAAACATTCTCAAGATTATTCAATATATGTTTATGTTTTCCAATCATGTCTTAAATGCATTATCAAGTTATTAAAACTATAATGAGGACTTATTCCTAATTTTTAGGCCACCAATGCCTCATAATTTCTCAAGATGAGCACCATCATATTCAAATCTATCCTTATTTGAAAATCATAGGATAACATTTTAGGCATATTTTCATTTTTTTACACATATCTAGGAGGAACAACTAGTAGGGACCAAACAATAAGTATAACTTAATTAAGTTATAAAATTATTTAACATTGACCTTGAATTATAGGGAGTATTAAAATTAAACATTATTCTCAATGATATATATAGCACAAGCTCTAATAGCAGATGAGACAACCCTAAAAAGGAAAATAGGAATTCCTAATAGAGTATCTAGGAACACAACATGTAGAGCCCACTACATAGATTTAAAATACATGATGCATCACCATGGTTTTTTAAAAGATGATTATATAACCCATAAATGTATTAGGTCATTTAGACACATACACAAGGATGAACATCACTAGAGGATGTCATAGATAAAAATTTGCCTAGAGGATGATATACCATTCAAGTGGTATGGGTCTGCACTAATAGCCTACGAACTTTGTAGAAGGCACTCATCTTCACTATCAAATAACCTAGGGATCCACAACCCTATTTAAGTATCCAATCACATTATGTGATTATGGTTTGGTGATTCAAGAGGCTAGAAAGATTCATTCATGCCTTGAGTATACTTACTATCATAATCAATGTGTAGTTTCATTCAATGACCAAGGTAAAAGACCCAAAAAATAGATTTAGCATGTAAATGAGTTATCTTACATGCCATTTTTAAACATAAAAATATGATATTAAGGAGGTACCATGATAAGTATGATATGCAATAAAATAACAATTGAGCTATCTTCGTTCTAAGCTTATACTTATGTAAGCCTTGTAATATTTTAAAGTTACCAATTAGCCATCACTTAGAAACTACCAAAGTGATGCAACATAAAACTATAAAACATATAAATTCTAAGACCACCTAATCCAAGATATTTATTGGTTCTATCTCATTAGATCAGTATACCCTGATCCATAATCCTAGGGGTCATTAAACCCATAGTCCTCCCCTCATTGAATAAAACTATATCACACTTGGTTCCAACATATGTAAAATGATTGTCATGGGAATTAGATAACTATATTCTTATTTTCCAACATGACCATTTAAAATTGACCAAATAATAATGCACATTATGAAAAAGAACATATCATCCTTAACAGTATCATCATTCAAGCAAGAATTCATCCATTTAGGGTCATCACCCAATATAAAATGAATACCAAATAATATAATAAACCACCAATAATAATGTTACCTCATCATTATTATATACATGGATCCCTAACCATAGGGTCCTTTCACTAATGGTTCATTTCAAATTCTTAAATTAAAGATAAGTATAATAATTAGCCATTATGAACAATAACTTATTACTGACCAGTTCTATCATTAGACCATTACTAATAGTATGAACTAAGCTAGCTATGGGCTATAATTATGAACTAGTTGCCATGTCATATGTCGATTTTACATGGTCTCGAGATGGTCAACTAAGCATACAACATAGTAATGTGAAAAATAACTAACATCTTAAGATTAGAGATTCATCCCAAAATTTATGCCAATAACCACTTTATCATGGCTGATTTTGTATAATCACAAGTTAAGAATAATTCATTTATTAACTTTCTAATTGAATAAAAGGATTTCATAATTATGCTACCAACTATAATATGATTATATTAATAACCAATATTAGTATGGGTAGTAGCATGTAACAATGACATCCACTTAAGCCTAATCCATAAATCAATATGGTAGAGTGAACAGATGGACTATTATCTTAACTAAAAGTTTCCAAAATATCATAATGCAATACGATAAAATACATTTTCAACATTTTCTAAAATTCCTTGACATAACCAACATATATATACATATATTAATATCAAGCCTCTATAATTGATTGATTAAACAATAAGTGTATACAAGATTAAGATCATTGATATAGATATAAAAAGAATACCTCACAACTAAACCAATAGAAAAGAAAACACATAAACATCTCACACAACTTGATTTCATAGCTTGAGGATAGCTGAATACCATTTACACATATATTTTTAGCCATGGTTAATTTAGTCTTTATTTTTATAAGGCACCCAGGTATCCCTCCTTTAAAATAAAGAGTCCAATAACACTAAAACTTTGCCATGCTCATAGGTGGGATCACTCTAGTGTAAAACGATAATGAAAAATAATAATCCTTAATATAAGGATGTCAATTATATGCACAATATGAAATACCATAAAAATACATAATGTTGTTTACGTACAATAAGCCACACTACCAAGTCTTAATATCAAATGAATATAGTTGATACAAGTATCTTAAATAATACTCAATGGTTGATAGTTTTATCATATATAAAAGCCAAATTCAATATGCACAAGGAAACCATTTTGGTAACATATAAGTATAATTTTAGAACAAGGTATCCTCTAAAATTTATATAAAATTGTAATAACTAATGCTTTACAATAAAATTAAAAATTTAGATTTATCATCCTAAATTCTATCCTAGTTAACATTTCTAGCCACAACACTTGAGAAAGTGAAAAAATAACCAAGAAATAAATTTAATAAATAGCCACATTATTATAATCACTACACTAAAAAGGGTGTATCAAATATGTCAGTTTAAACCTGGAAATGTGACTTTCCTACCTAGTGAAAATTCCAAAAATTAAATTATATTTTAATAAGTTAAATTTAGTAAGAGTAAAGCACTTATACAAACTTAATTCTACATAAAATTATTTTAGGCAACCCATAATACTTACTACTATAACCACCCTTTTTCTAATGAGTAATCATCAATGAACTATTATATAAACCCTCAAGGTAAAGAAGGTAATATATATGAAATAGATCCTATAAGACAAGATCAAGAATGCACATAACAAGCATATGATGGTTTACAACAAACAAGAGTATTTCAACTCTCATATAATCATAACTAGTCTATTAATTTCAATTAGTTCATTTTATCTCATGTGAGTTCAACCATCCAGGGAAAAATAAACATAGACAAATACATATGGCAACTGAGTACTTCTTAAAATAAATTCATTTCAAATCATATAAAAGACTAGTTTTATCATACTAATACCTCAAAATAGCATGTTCCTAATATAACAAAATAAATACTCTCTCTCTCTCTCTCCCTCTCTCTCTCTCTCTCTCTCTGCAAGTTAGGTGTATGAATAACAAGGTAATAAAAATATTTCCAAGAATATGAACCAATCATATAATAATAATTCCTTCTTTTATACCAACCTTTATTAACTAATAAATAATTAATGACACATGCAAAAAGATAATCAATAGAGAAATAATTTGTCTTCCATAATAGTATGATCAAATCATTTGTTTTATATCTTATCTTCAAAATAATTTTGGGAATGTATCCATATGTCAAACTCTAACATAAAAATCAAATGCTATTTTCCAAAGTGAATAGGTTTTTTAACCTAATTTGTAAAATCCAAATAAATCATTCGAGCATCAATAATTAAATAACCACTTTTTACTTTCTTTTTAAGAAAAAATTATCATCATGATTTCATAATCAGCTGGATAAACTATGTAGGTATATTCTCATAATTTTAGTAAACCAACAGCCATGTAAAAAAAAATTAAATGATTTCATATATCATTCTAGAGGAACAATCACATCAACATACATGTTCTAAAGTTATATGTTGGAGTGTTACCACAAAATGAATTTTTGTGTTTCCATGTTAACATTGTTAGCATATTTATATTCTAATAAGCCATCAACAATAACTTACTTCACAATTAGGGGTATATAATTACCAACTAATAAGAAAATATTCCAAACCAAGTGATAGTGTCAAAATTGGGGGAATTTAGAAAATATTTAGAATAAAAAAATGCATATAATTTTACATATTATACACCTTGGAAAGATAATGTAATAATTAAATTATTCCTTAAATCACACAAATCCAATTTCATCATAGCCAAATACTATACAATCAACTATGGATTGACAGTTTCAAAAGTAAGCAGCCACTCAAATAATGAAAAACAAGACATTGTCTAGGGTTATACCATTTTTTCATTAAAACACCATGACCAAAATATTCCAC